>QXVZ01004826.1:0-16215 GCA_008931825.1 Phallusia fumigata
GTTGATTGTGGCTGGGAAAACTGAGTGCTTCCAGCACTTTGACCAGAAACAGCAACATTGTTTTTCTCACAAATATTGTGTAATGCACAGCAGGTAGATATTACGATTGGTGCCATGCTGATATCAACCTCCATCTTTTTGGCAAGTATGCGCCATCGAGCCTTAAGTCTTCCAAAAGCATTTTCAACACAAATACGGACACTGCTGTGATAGCAGTTAAATGAATCTTTCCGGGGACAGATTAAAACCAATAAATGGCTTTATCAACCATGGAAGCAGTGGGTATGCTGGGTCTCACAAAATTAAGAGGTACTTTTGTGCCGTTAAGTAGGAGANTGCTGTGATAGCAGTTAAATGACTCTTTTTCCGGGGACAGATTAAAACCAATAAATGGCTTTATCAACCACGGAAGCAGTGGGTATGCTGGGTCTCCCAAAATTAAAAGAGGTACTTCTGTGCCATTAAGTAGGAGAGGTGCCTGAAAACAATAAATCTTTGTATGTATATACCCTGCTTTAAAGTGTTCAACCAAATTATTTTGACAACATATTTATGTACCTTTGGTAGCATGTCTGAAAATTTGAAAAGTCCAGACTGTTTAAAAACAGTGGCATCATGAACACTGCCTGGCATTGCAACATTAATATCACGAAACCTAACATACAAAACATGTGTTAAATGGCAGTAAGTAATTTGCAAGTAGAAAGACAGTTTACTCACATGTAATGATCATCAACCAGTCCTTGAAGAACCATAGAATCCCAACCCTTGCGATTAGTATAATCTTTTTTCCCTTGCATTGGTGCAGTTATTGGAATGTGACTTCCATCAATGCAACCCAAAACCTACATAATACATTATTAGTTATAAAATAGAAACAAACGACATTTCTTTGGTTATACCTGTGGAAAATGATGATTCTTTTCAATTCTTGTCACAATTTTCTTAGCTTCATCTTCTGATGGCATATATATAAACATGTCCAATCTTTTATGAATTGCCGTGCAAAATCTGCAACAAGTAACCATGATAAAAAGAAAAAAAAACATTTGCCTTCATGTACCTTTTGAGGCAGTTGTATACACTTGATTTACTGACACCAAAATTGTGGGCAACTGTTCTGTACTCTGCTGATGATGCCAGTTTAAAAACAGCGATAGCCATTCTTTTGTCAGCTTTTATTGGTTCTCGGACTGTTATGTCATCTGCAACAAATGATAACTTGGTTAAATTATTCTCAAGCATGCATTGGCCTATTGTTTGTCTTAACCTGGTTTTATGTCATCATGGATTAATTGCAACAAGTCCATGAAGGTTTTTTTTGTCATCCTAAAGTTTTGGATCCATTGTGCATCATTGTACTGTGAAACATCACCTTCCCAATAATTTCCAGTTCTGTAACATTTGATTATGTAGCAAATAGCAAATTGTAGTTAAAGATTAAAAGCCTGTTGGCAAAGTACAGTACCTTGGATACATCCAAATTCTGCCACTTCGCTTGTCAACCTTGCACTGCAGGTATTTCAGCTTGCTACAAATTAATTTAAACTTCTTACATTTATTTTCTCTTTCCCACTCAATCATCATTAATAAACAGTCGGAAATAAATTTTATGACCAAAGTAAATCCAAGCAACTCCTGATAGTTCATCCTAATTTTCTTTAAAACGTGTCTAAAACCAACAATAATTTAAAATATAGCAGATATAGTAAACTGGTTGGTCCTGTCAGTACTAAAAAACCGCCCTTAGTAGCAATTTATTTGCTCTTTAACAAACTACAAAGCTGCAGAAAAAATGCCTGCCAGACGACTACTTCCCGGGAGCTAACAGCTTGATTTCACGCGAGGTTATATTGGCTTGTATGAAGTAGCGATTTTTATCACACCATAAACAAGGAGGTAACTGCCGTACAACCATAAACAATACCGTTTGGAACCAAACACCTCAATCCATTAGTAAATTCGGACTATGCACACCGAAAAAACGAAACGGATCGAGCATTTCGCGACGCGCATGTAAATAGGACGCTGGAACGGATTAAACTTCAAGCCGGCTTGAAGCTTAATCCAATCCGTTTCCAGACGACGCATGTAAACAGGGTTAATGACTCAGCGTCGACGATTGTAGTGGCTTTTTTGCATCCATATTTGTTTTGACTCCGTGACCCTCACGAACAAGTGATTCAAACACTTTAAGAGCTTGTTTGAAAGGGTGTTAGGTTTAAAACTTCTGACTGGCTTGAGCTGGCAACTGAGTAACGTTCGTATGTGGTTCTCGTGACAAACGTTGGGACTTAACGCCAAGCGGAACGATTCACAAACCAACTATTGTTCACATGGGTTGCTGTTAGTCATTGATAAAGTTATCATTGATAGGATACCACGCATGTTCGTGCTTTACAGCAAACAACCGTCCAAAAGTGCCGTAGAAGCACAACTGCGTAAGTTTCGTTTTTCCCAAACTCATCATCCAACAACAAAAATCACCAAATCAGAAAGAATACGACGCCATTACAAAACAATCCGGTTTTGCGGATTTGACAATTTTATAAAAAACATTTTTTATTGGCCTGATTATTTTGTCTACACTTTGTGAGCATGAGCTTAACGTATTCGAAATCTGAGCTCACGATGGTCTCCATATGGACATTTCACTTTTCTATTGCGGTGGCGACCTCCCCATTGTTTCGGGAACGCTATGGCAGAAACAATGGGTGCCTACGCAGCGTATGGGCGAGGCTACAATACAATCAGCTTCGCTTGGGCCCCACAACGGAAAGGCTGTTGATGTTAGGAAGGCGTTATTGTACACTGCCTGTAATTTGAGCTTTCTCGACACGCGATCCTCCACACCAGATTGTCGTTATGAAGGTGCAGCTTTTTACCTCCATCTGCTGGTAGACGCGTTTCGCAACACCGGTAAATTAGAAATTGCCAGGTCATTTGGACCCGCTTATTCAAGTTGTATTCAACACATTAGTTTTTTGAAAACTCTATTTGGTTTTGTAGGCCATTAAGTTATTGAGGTGGCTTACTTGACTAAGTTGTTTAAAAATTTGGTGCGTACTGCTGATCAGATGGATGTTACTGTTTTTGAGGTCTAGAATGCGAATACGATCAACGTCTTTACAAATTAAAGCCGTGTTGACTTCAGCAAAAATTATCTACGTTTCGGGAGGCGCAAATCAAAACAATTATATTTTATCATTTTGTTGTGGATTTGTAATGCTACCTGTTCGCGTCAATAACGCCCACCGATATGTAATCACATGGTATTTGTTACAAAAAGGGGCAAATGTAAGCCATTACCCAGGAGAATTAGAGCTTTACAGAAACTGTGTGTATTCATCGGGCTTTTCCTGCATTGGATTCAAAAGTGTCATATGTCAAGACCGGACTTTGAGAGATTTCGGTTCTTTCTTTGCAATCTACAACGCAAATTTCTAAAATGTACTCAAATTATAGCGCAAGAAAGAAGTTGGATAATATTGGTGGAAAACGTCAAAAATTAAAAAACAAAAACAAGGCCGCAAAATTATGGCTGAGATTTTATACAGCTGTTGGGTTGAGTTAGTAACATAACAAAAAATCTCTACCAGGCCTTGCTAGTTTCAGAGCCAAATTTGTAACTTCAAATTTAAATGCAGCCGTATAAAAACATCACACATTAACCAAACTTACGAACAATCTGTTACCATCATTACGTACTCGTGGCAGAGTGCAGATAATATTATAACGTAAATTGATTGCAAGTAAAAAGTAAGATGTAACAGCGAAGCTTGACTTTCACAGCATTTTATCGAGAGCCGCATGAAAGATGGTTAAAAGTCGCGGTTGAGAATCACCGATTTAAACAGTACTGTGAAATTGAATTGATATCATTGCATCGGATAAACAGCAGGTTGGGTAAAGTTTCAGTGCCTGGCGGGTTAGCCACAAGAAACATAGAAAATGAGGCGCAATAACAAAAAAACGAAATTAAAACATAGCTTTAACACCAAAGTACATTTGCAGAAAAAGTGACGAGTAAATTGATCCCTAAACGAGTCCAGCATCTTTAGCCATTCCGTAAAACACGTTTTGTTTTGCCAGAAGCGCACCAGGCGAATCAAATTCAGCAATTTCACCGGCGTCCAACACAATAATTCTGCAATTAAAAGCAATGCGCGTTTATTAAACCTAATTTACTAAAACTAGAAGGGTGGCTTACCATACATAGACATTCTATTTACAATATTACCCAAATTTAAAACAGGATATATCCCTAGATGATTTAACATTAGGTCTCGTAGTTACCTATGCTTTATATGGCAGGATTGTTACTGCAGGCAAAAACGCATGGGTCCCCACACAAGCACAGTTACACCTTATGCGTTTTTCTAGATATACGTCAGGCTTAAGGGCTAAACTAAGCAATCAGAGCACCACAATGACATGTTCTAAATGTCCAAATTTCATCTAATTTAGACAGTGTTTGGTAATTTGACACATTTTCGGGTGCTAGAGCTCACATATTGGACTATGAGATAAAACAAAGCAAACAAGGGATCACACGAACATGTACTACAAACTATTTTAGGGGCCTCATGTGCTGCGGTTAACAGGTTAAACACAACAATCGATGCACCACGTTGGCATGTTTTACAAACTGTCTAAGTTTCATAAACTTTAGACAATGTTTAACAGTTTGACTCATTTTAGGAGGCTAGCGGGGCAACGGCTGGGGTTATAGGGTAAAACGCAGTAATTAATGCACCACAATGACATGTTACAAAAACTGTCCAATTTTGAGCTAATTCAGACATAGTTTAATAATTTGACCCATTTTAAGGGCTTGCTGGGTAATTGCAGTTTCATTTAAACCCATTAAACATTTCATACCAAAAGGGAGCGGACAAACCTGCAAGGAAGAAAAAAACAGAATGAAAACAATATGCGTCCCGTTCAGGAAAGGGGACCCATAACTAACGGTAACGATTGTTTTGTAGATATCTGTGGCAAAGTGTAAAGTCAAAACCATTATTTTAACAACGCTGTATAAAGATGTGCATTAAACGGCTGTCACACGCAAAATTTCGTTGCTTTCGATGCTTTTGTCCACTCTACATTTATTAAAACGAACCAATGACGCTCACTACATGTTGACAACTGCCGTAGGCCAAAGTACATTTGCCAACGAAGTGTTGCAAGAAGTAGAGTCACACATGCCGAAATGTGTTCTCCATTCACAGTCAACGGCATTGCCAAGCTATTTCCTGTATTGGAAACCGAGCGTCGATGCAGGGGTGTCCAATTACTACCAACAGAGCACGCAGCGTTTTCGTGACCGAATTGGAGTCTTACCTGCTGTAATCCATAATAGTGTTGAGACGATGGGCGATTGTTATAACCGTACATTCTTTAAATTGGTCTCTGATCGTGTCTTGTATTAGGTCGTCCGTCTTCATATCGACTGCTGCTGTTGCCTCGTCCAAAACAAGGATTTTGGATTTGCGCAGAAGAGCCCTGGCCAAACATATAAGCTGGCGCTGTCCGACACTGAAAAACAAAGTGAAAGCAGTTTAGGTTTTATGTGCAATCGTACAACGGAAAGTCCATTTCCCTGATTGCTTCTTGTTGGTGAATGCACAAAGAGTGAAATTTGATGAAAAAACAGTTAACTGGAACTTAGCGATACCTTTACTTTTGCAGTCTTATCTCTGTCTAATATAATGCAAGACTATTGGGACTGCAACCTCTTCGTAAGTCTATAAGCGATAAACGGAAGTGTACAGTGATTGTCTACTTTCGTTAAATGCAGATTGTTGGCAATCAGGATTTATGATTGTGTTGAAACTTGGCGTCAAAGTGTTTTGAAAAGACAAAAAAAAAGGTTTGGGTAATTGTTTGGTTAAAATATGTTAAACATTAAAAAAAAAACAGAACCAGCATGTGACGAGATTTTTCGTTAGCATAATCAGGTAAAAAACCGTAAAGTGTGGGTATCCTACTTCTCTGGCAAGGACGTTTCTGATTAGCTCTCTGAACAAGTAAAATATGGTGCACACAAAAAGAAATTTTTGCCAACCTCAGGTTTTCACCGCCTTCTGAGCAAACGTGCATAAGCTTTTCTGGCAAACTTCCAACAAACTCCTTTAAATGAGCGTGCTCTAAGCTTTCCCACATTTCATCATCGGTATAAAGTTCAAATGGGTCAAGATTCATACGCAGAGTGCCAGAAAACAATACAGGATCCTAAAACAAACAAAAAAACATTACAAGTTGCAGATCCGTTTAAAATCCCACATAGTAAAGTTCCAGACGTAACATGAACGTTTGAAAATTTTCTGCAGTGATTGAATTGTTATCGCCGTAAGCTTAGATAACATCATATAGAGAGCCCAGCAAAAAATTTTCACAGCTTCAAAACTGTCAAAATCGTGTAGATGTTTCAATTTCTGCACAGACGTCAATGAAACAACCCAGAAGTTTTATTTATCACGTTATTATTTATCATTCGGTGTATATAATGGTAGGGGGGCTCGGGAAATGGCGTTTGTCAGTTTGGACGTCGACAGAACCAACATTGTGTAGGCAACCTATTGTGCAATAAATCTAATTGGGTCGCATTCGTTTCTTTATAACCAACTGATTTAGGCGCATGTAGTGATGTTTTGTCTCCAGGAAGTATATGTAATTTTTCCCCAACTGCTTTCATTGGTAAAAGAAACTGAAACATCGGTTGTAAACAAGATTTTTAAATTCATGTGACGGAAAATGGTCAAAGACGTAGTTTAATGAAGGCCAAAAACGTCTCTCTTTCGATGGGATTCAGACATTAAACTGCACAGACTTCATTGCGTTGCATAAACTCGACTTCAATATTATTGGGACAAGATATACGAGGGACTGTTAATTTTCATTCATTGAATCGAAATTTGTATAACACGCGCGTATTCAAGTGAATGATGACTCCATTGAATCGTCGTTTCAAGTTTCCAACTCAGTATTATAAACAACTCTATCAAATAGAACATAAATGGGTTTCGGTGAAGCGTTGGTAGTAGAATACTTCATCAACATACTCTTTCAATTAAAACCCTCAGAATTTTCGCATTCAATTCACCGAAGGACTTATTCAGTCCGCTGGTTTTATTGTTTTCGCTGGCACTCGATACTGTGGCAAAGATCTCAAACTTTAGATGTATTGGTTTCACAGAGGAAAAGTACCTGTGGAATAATGGTGACTTTTGACCTGAGGTCGTGGAGACCAATTTTTGATATGTCAACGCCGTCGATGAGAATCGCCCCACTCGCCGGTTCAATCAAGCGGAACAGGGCCAGGGTGAGGGAGGATTTGCCCGCTCCTGTCCTACCCACAATTCCAATCTGTTGACAAAAGCGTAATTTCAAAGTCAGTTTGCAGATGAACCGACAGATATCCAATGTGCCTTCTGAAGTAGAGTAAAAACAGATGGTCATAAAAAGAAAAAAATAGTGGTCTTGCACTGACTTTGAAAGTATGGCCTTTTTGTTTTACTTCAAATGTTAAACATCCTGATTTAGAGCTTCATAAATGCTAACGAAAGGTTTTGCGACAGGCCCACAATAAGGAAATATTTTGTCTCAGCACTGTTTATTGTACGTTTGGCCGAGGAAAGACGTTAAACCTAAGTCGACCCGAGGATAGCTTTAAAACCCTTCTCATTCGGTTGATTTTTCGCGCTTTTAGATGAAAACAAGTTTTGTACTGACCGAACTATTACGGATGTAAAACGTACAATTCTACGCGCGTTTATTTTCCAGAAACAGTGTTTCCCTTTCGTTGCCTAAAAATGACACCACCATGTACGTCATGAGTTGGTTAGGCCCAAAACCCGGAAATAGACCGAGTCGCATTGTTGCGGTCATTGACACTTGAAAGGCTGCTGACGCATATATTATAGGATAGGACAAGGTTTAGTTTCCATGTGCCTGCCCGCCAAGTTTCCGCGCTATATATTTCATACTTTCTACCGTCAAAAATAGGCTTTAATGTCGGACGCAAAAATTCGAGAAAAACGTGACGTCATATGCGGCGCCTCAAGCATTCTGGCTGCGACGAACCACAAGTTCCTCAATATTTGGTAGTAATTGCTGTTTTTTGTCGTTGCGTTGACGTCATACAGACGGGTATTCACGTTCTCTACGAGGCCGAGACCTTGAAATCATTTTCGTACTGGCTGTTCGTTTATTTGTTCTATTGCCTTCGAAGTCGATCAGTGGGGAATTTCGATGCCTTTGGGTATTGGATATTTCTGCACACACATCGTTGGTGGCCATAAAAGAAAACACAGTCACGACGCTTCCAAATCAAGTTTTTTGAATCGTTCGAAAGACGAAGCTATCCTTATTTCCAATGCGTGTCTTGGAAACGTTTGTTATCATTGAAGCAGCAAATTCTGTTTTACTTTTTCTCAACAACAAGTGTAGCTTAAAAGAAAGGCAGCACTTTTTAACTTTAAGTCTGTTTGGTGCTAATAACCTATTATTGTATTATGTTNGTTGGTGGCCATAAAATAAAACACAGTCACGACGCTTCCAAATTAAGTTTTTTGAATCGTTCGAAACACGAAGCGTTCCTTATTTCCAATGCGCTTCTTGGGAACGTTTGTTATCATTGAAGCAGCAAATTCTGTTTTACTTTTTCTCAACAAAAAGTGTAGCTTAAAAAAAAATGCAGCACTTTTTGACTTTAAGTCTGATTGGTGCTAATAACCTATTATTGTATTATGTTTGTCATTATTGGTACAAAGTCAGACTCAGAAACCATGCGCTCATTTGCGTGGCAAAAACTGCTACGAACAAAATATATTTAAATTTTAATAGTAATTTAACTGCACAGTTATGCAAAGCACTTTTCAACCGAATACTACTATGACGCAAGTAGTGAACCGGTAACCTCACTTCATATTTTAATTTTTTGTTTTATTCCCTAAGCTCACCGCTTAGTTTTAAGCTCATTGTGACGTTTTCTATGACGTAAATAGCCAGTAATGAACATTCCCGCTATTCTAAATTTAAACGTTTCATTCAAATTTAAATTTATTTCTAAATCCCAACAAACAAAAGTATCTTTTAAACATTGACCACAGTGACGTTAACCCACCTTTTCGCCCGGTGATAATCTGCAGGTTATATTCTTAAGGACAAGATCGAGTCCTTCCCGGTATCTTGTGCTGTACTCGTCAAAGGTCACTTCGCCCTTGATGGGCCAGTCCGGTAACGGTTTCGTTCCTTCTATTTCGTAAGGTGCCTTTGTGTAAAAACAGGGGAATTTCGGCTTTGCTAGTGTTAGCGCTTGACCTTGACCCTTTGAACCTTGACCTTCCCTACCTCGTTTTCAATGTCCGCGAATTCCTTCTGTCTTTCAACAGCTACCACGTTAATTTCAGTTTCACTCGTTTGTCTCACCCACCAATTCAGGGTTGAGGTGATCTGCAACAGTACATTGAATGTGTTATTGTTCCTTGTAAGCGTTTGGTTTTATCATCGCTGATCCAGCGTGTGGTACCGCAGTTAGTCCACGTTTTATGTATGATTTCCTTTACCACTAGGTTGACGAAAAAGACTGATCTTTGTTTCTTACCAGCGTGATTTGTATATCACCGTATGCCATGGGGACCAAATCAGAGCCGGCCTTCCCAGCATTCACAAGCAGGGTGAGAAGGCTAGGGAAATCTAATCGATGCTTTAAATTAGGTTATGCGGGGTAAAATATTTTGGTGTCAGCATTAATGTTTTAATTAACAATGTTCTTGCACACAATCATACACTTCTATCAGTTTACTTGCATTTCACAAAAACAATGCCGTTTTTTATTTCTTGTTCAACACAAGCTGCCGTCGAGATTAAAAACCATCAACCCAAAACAAAAACCGAACGAAGAAGGTGGAGAGGGTTTGTATACAAGCAGATCCTTGTTTCGACCAATTTTGCCTGCTAGGTCATACTTAGCTCTACCGTGCGTTAACTTACATTCAGTGCATATGAGAGGGACAATCCGGCTAAGGCTCCAGTTACAGCATCTCCGCGACCAAGGACGGCGAATAGGGCGGCAAAGAACACAATGGCATTCCCAATTAGGTCCAGGCGTATGGCGAGCCATCTTTAATTCAAACATATTTAATTCAACATTGCGTAACAGCAGGTCAGGTTTTTTATTTAAAGCACACTCTAACGAAAATTTCATGACAAAAACACCTGTGAAAAATATCTGTACTCGATTAGTAATGAATTTTGCCCAAATTTATTAGATTATTATCAGCAAGGATCCTACAACAGATCCCAAAACATCTACGCAAAAAAACAATTTTGTGGAGGCAAGGGACTTTACTAATTAACAATGTTATATGTATCGTCACTTTCCAATTTATAGTTAAAGAAGCCCTTGAATGGAGATTGATTGACACCTTTTCTTCGTTTTACCTTGAATGTAACAACGGCGGAGGTAATAGTCAGGCTACAAGCAGATTAATTTTCCTGTACTACAGGTAACATGCAAAACAAGCGGTATGCCACAGGAAAGTGGAGATTTCCCGACAATATTCACCAAGCATTGTCATTTGCCAGCGCTGCATTACGGGGCCATTCGCAGCCGCTTGTATTAATATTTTAACCTGGTCATTGTATTACCTGCATATAATCTGCGTTCAACTGCGTAAAGTACAGCTTGGGTATATACACTTAGTTAAAGGGATTAGAAGTATTTTGCTTATTAGTCGGTACTGTACTTTGCATGCAATACATGTACTTTAGTTAACTACTTCTCGGGTACTTCAGCAAATGTGTAAAGCATTTCGGAAGTTTTTTCCAGCAGTTTTATATTCAATACTATTGGTATTTTCAATATTGAACCTGATAAGATACTCATTAAAATGCCAGCAGTAAAGTATAATTGGAACCATGATTAAGAGCATGCTGTTGCGTTTACTTGCGCCAATACTGTTACAACATGATAGTCAGCAACTACTACCGTTTTTGACGCTACATTATCACATCTTTGCATATCAAACCTTAACCTACAATAGGCCGCCGTTTGAACTTTACCAACAGGCCTAAATTCGACCAGCTAATCTAAATATGGCAATTAGACACAATTGAACCACCACGCTTCTATGAAGCCATGTTCTCCATGCGTGATGTAATTGCGTTTTGCATTTTATTAAGTTAGCATACGCCTACACAGCCTTCAATGTTATGACTTCAGAGGTAATGAAAGTCCAATAGGATAAATCAATTTCTTCGTTGTCTTAAAAAAATAACAGACCACAGAAGACTGCAGAAAAAAAACGTTGTGGTAGTGGGGCAGGGGTGCCACATAAGAAAATGCCATTTTTTTTGTTTAATAGTGTACCTGTTTGACACAATATTGGGGTAGTAGCATTTCTGATTGGTGTCCACACGCAATTCCGACTCTTGGATGAATCGCTTCTGGTGAGCGTAGGCTCGGACAGTTGTCACACCAGACAGTGTCTCGCCAAAATGGGAGTAGATGGGAGAACGGGTGACCGACTCCAGACGTTTCAGTTGACGCGATGTTCGAACATAAAACCTCTGCGTAGGATGACAATATTATGTCATACTGGTTAGTCTACAAAATATTTTATTTTTAGACCAGGCTGTCGCGTTCCCTTTTCTGGCGTTTTGTTGTAAGGCCTCAAGGCAAACTTGCGGGGCAATAAAAAGGCTTTCGTGCGTTCCTGGGAAAACAGTCATTTGGAAAACTAAATGTATTTTGGTTCTGTCTGAAGCATGAACTTCCTTGAATTTCAAGAGTAAGTGTAACTTGAGCGTGTGGCTAGGGTTGCCAACTCTATAAAGCTACAACAAAGGACACAAAAATAAAATTGACATTTTTTCATGTCTTTAACACACACTCCCAATTAACATTTCGATCTGATAATAATATGAAACATTAGCATCACTAGTAAACGTTTCTAAAACTACGGGCCTGGTCACTACCTTGTTGTACAGCACGCACAACTACCAGTCAAAACGATTTCAAAATAAAGGACAAATAAATTCCTTTCAAATGTCAATCAATGACAAGGACAAATAGGACGGAAAAAAGGATTGGCCTTCAAATTAAAGGACGGTTAGCAATCCTACGTGTGGCCCAAAAAATTTGCAAGCACAACATGTAATGCAACATTCCAAAAATGATGTATCGTTTTAGGACTTAGGGTTGTGTTGTAGTATTATGCTGATAGAACAATGTCTTGGATGACATTGCATTAGTAGTCGGTTTTCATTTACACCTTTAGGACTGAGACTCAGACAAGACAAACGTTGTCTTCAACGATTGTACCGAGACCTTTCCACCAGGAAATCACCCGAGTTATTGCAACAAGAAGGCAGAGCTCTGCGCCCAAAACCGAAAACCACCCGCGCAAAGTAACTAAAAATAGCATCGAGGTACCTGTGCTCACACAGAACACGTGAAACAAGTGGATGCGCTTGACTGCACAGCAAAGAAAGCTGGAAGGCTAACGACTTTTTCGCGCTGCGCTAAGCCAACAATACGCCACGCCTGATGATCCAATAAGGAACCAAAAAGGATTTTTGCATTGCAGCTAAAAGTGAAGGGTAGTGACAGCCCGCTGTCCATTTGGTAACTTAACAGGTTTTAAACGTTGTTTTGGGATATGTACAATGTCGTGTTTGAAAAAAACGAAATGTGAGATTTTTATGGGCTATTTTAAAATTTTAAATGAACCAACCCAAATACCAAGCAGAAATAATACCCCAGCACCCTGCGTTTCGCACCATTCGAAACTATGAATTCACAGAAAACCAGTTTCGAAGCCTCGGGGAAATCTCACCTTGACACGTGACCCTACAACCAACATTTCGAGGCAACAGAGGCAGTTTCACAAGCCGAGGTGACAAGACACAGCGGTGTATGCAAATAACGAGGTGTTTGTCGATTCGTGGTTTATTGTTTTACGTTGTCGAGCAACAATAGGTTTGATAACAAAGAGTTTAAAACAAAGAATGCCGTTTTGTGCTGATGGATTAGTTACAGCGTCTGGAATTGTGTATAAGTCGTGTATGGATGCTGAGGCTGAAAAGGACAAACTTGTATGGAGACCATACCTTCAGCCGACTTAACTCAGATATAACAGATTTACAGAACGAAACTCAAACCGCCACAGCGGGCTGATGACTCAGCATCGGCACACAATGGTGTTTTTATGTCTCGGGCATTACCACGTTGTTTTTGCTGTTTCAAAAAACAAATGTTGCGTCATGCGCACAAGCTGCAGATCATGTGACGAAACGGGGTAACATTGCAACTAATCTAATTCCACAAAATTTAAAAAAGCCAGCAGGCCCGACGAATTCGGCAAAACCCGGGTAGATTCCACTAAAAACCGGAACCGCTGGTAAGAGTTCTTCCCCAAAATTCGGCCTGGTTACGGATGAGGTAAAATCATCCAGGCGTAATTGCGGTGGTAAATATCGCAGCCTGATCTTTACTGGTTACAACTCTGCACGTTTCGACTGCTACGTATTATGTGGCGGTACGAATCCACTTTAACAGGACGCAATTCGCAAATATGCCCAGGAATTACAAATTTACAAGTACCACAGGGCAGTGTTTTACGGATTTTGGCTGAGGTGCTAGAGTACGGGTCCGCAAAGCAGCTTTGAATTTGAAGGGGCGCAAACAACCTGTACCTTTTCTAATCGATACAAAACCGGATGTATATGATTAAGGTTTAAAATTTTATACGGCATACTATGAATATAACCGCTTGTATGATATGACCACTAGCCCCAATTTATTTATTAATAGATTATATTAATAGTTTTTAAATGTTTTCGGTATGGAATCAAAACTGACTTGCACCGTAAAATATCAGCAGTTGCAATGGTTGGGCCAAAAATTATGTCATGTTTAGTAATAACGGGTCTAAGGTGTTAAATACTGCTACAAGCGGCCAAACGATTAGGTGCCGTGGATTTCAAGAAAACAAAAGATAACTGTGCTAATGATGCTTTGTAGCAGTGGCAAACAACTCGAACTGGTTCGAAAACCCTGTTTTCCCACCAAAGTTCAGTGCTTTGAAAGTATACAGGCGGAACTACGGCACGGAGGTGAACCCCCGAAGCGGCGGGACAAAAGCGCTGGTGTCCGTCCCTTGTATCCCAAACAGCGTCGAATCGAAATCTGATGACGCCCCTGCACCTAAACGTGACGGTGGATAGAAGAACTATGGAATGTCCCTGGCGTTGTATTGAAAAGGATGGGCAATTGATTCCCTACTGAGAATTGTGTTGTTGACAACCCGTAGTTCCCCACTGCCAGCTGGGAAGCGTTGGTAGGCTAAAGGTGTATGTTTTCCACTTTTTTATGCGTGGGCTTTTGTTTTGAAAAGTTGTTGCCTGGGGTTTTTTCAGGTGTTTTTAAGGTTGTTTCCATGCCGCGTGGGTGGAGTGTTGGGCGTGCCTAGTTTTGCGTGTTTTTCGATGGTTTTATTTGTTCAGGATTTACCCAATTTTTAGCCGAAAACAAGCTTCTGATTCTGTTTTTTTCCAAGTTAAAAAAAACTAAAACATCGTGAAAAGATTCATGAAGTTACGCACTTATATTAAGGATAAAATTTAGGCGATAACTAAAATTACACATAAATACATGGCTGACACAAATTTTTCGGCTCTGACGTAAAAGACCAAACAAATGCAGCTGCATTCTTTCTAAGTTTCGCACGAAAAAAACCAATGTGGTGACACAACGTTAGTATTTTTGCAATGGCCGTTATCAACGGGCACCTCACCTGTGCGACGAAATAGAGAATGGATATCGGAAGAATGACGATGACGAATTGCCATGTAGAGTACAAGATCACAACTATGATACCGACCACTTGAAACATGCAGCCGTTCCAGCTACGGATAGACATAGGAAGCATCTCATCGACAGTATACACGTCCTGCAAAAAGTAATGTTGTAAAACTCAATTTGGTTAAAGTCAAGCTTAAAGGAGTCTTTTTTCAAGTTAAATATGTCTAAGTTTAAGTTAAAAAACAAGTTTGGACTTGAATTTCACTAAATTCGGTAGAAATGTGCATGATTTGAACTAAATTGCCGGCAGGAAAATGTTTGACTTACTCTACTTAGAAAAGAAACGACTTGAGTTGCGCCCAAAATAGGCTCTCTAGTGCCACCAAGCGACAGCCTCACTCTTACCTTGGAGAAGCGATTAACGATTCTTCCTATAGGAGTGGTGTCGAAAAATCGAACAGGCGCACGAAGGACGTTGGAGAGCATTTTAAAATGAAGGATCCTCGCCGCGTGTAAACATCCAATAAACAAGATGAAGACATCCATGAAGATGAAGAACGCTGGCGGAAGAAGACAAACATCAAGAAAAAAGGCAAACAGCGTGTGGAACCGTACATAGATACCTTCTAAAACCTCCATGCCTCTAAACTAATGGAATACCTGTGCACTCAGATTTTGAGTACCGATAAAGAAGAGGAATTGTTCCGTTCCGAAACCTAGTTAAAAGGTCATAGAATCCCAGGCCTAAGAGGTGGTATCGCCATTTCAAGCATGTCATACATGAGTGCGCTGTTATCGTTAGCTTACAGAAATGCTTCAGATTCCAAAATCTAATGTGAGCATGAATATATTTTACAAGTAAATGTTGCTTGAAGGGGGATTAAGAGCGGTTTTCGTGCGTATAACAAACTTTTTCGACTACTTTTGGCTCTTGCACTGAGTATTTTTAGATACGTCGCCAGACTAGTCAGGTTAACCAGTTTTTCCGCATTGTGTTACCTGAATCACGAAACAGGCTAAAAAGCGAAATGTGTACTGGTCGGGTAAAAAATCGTGTAACAAAAAACTTGGCCAGTTTCTATCTAGCTCAAATAAAGAAATTGCGCGGTCTAGTCGTCGGGTTCACCAAATCAAGGTGTTTTTAACGGGACAAAAGTTTGTCTGAGTGTGTCAAGAACTGGGTCTTCTTGCAAAAAACTGCAGCAAACTTTGTTAGGTATTGTATTAACATTTATTTTTTAGCTTTTTCGTCTTTGATCACCTTGTGCGGCACCCAGGGCTCCGTAGATTCCCAATCTGTAGTCGGTTTGAGCACGTGACTCGTTGACAGGGAGGGTGTCGGCATCTTCTGACCAATCACTGAGCCACAGTGAGGCGAGAACCACCGAAGCCTGGTGCAAACACCG
>QXVZ01004830.1:0-17885 GCA_008931825.1 Phallusia fumigata
AGAGGAATGGAGAGACTCGAGCGATTCTTCTGACGCGGGCTACAGCTGTTCCCATCACGTGACATCCGATACACATCACCAGTTGTCGGTCGATTCAGATTTACGGAAGTTCAAGCACAACAACCAAGGTTGGTCAATTCATATGTGTTCTATGTTGGGTTTGTTTTTTTATCAGACCGGCAAAGCTTGGTTTGCAAGTGTTGGGATGAGGGGACAAAAATTCACCCTCAGACGTATTTACCCGAGGGTTTTTTGATCGAAAGCCCTTTTTAGGATTGCACTAGTTTTATAAAAACGCCAACACCACGACGTTCTTCGTTGCATTTATATTATTCCAACCAGAAAATAAAAATATCTGATCGAAATAGCCTTTTCTGAAACTATGGTGTTACGCGGCGACAAAAAAGTTGGAAATCACTAATTTGAACGCGTTGTCTATTTTTTCCAGGCACGGACACCACGTTTGCACGGACGTAGCGGGGAATCCCCTTCAAGATCTGACGTCACCATAATTTTTCGTCCTCGGCACCCGAAAATCGAGTGTGGCAGAAAACAAACACCAACTTGCCCAGTGTTAGATCGGAACGTATGCTGCACGGATGGTGCATAGGTCACCGGTTCGAAACCCACCGAGAAAAGAACTTCCAGTATTACCACCTGCTCACAGCGCCCTCTGACGGCGTAATGCAGTACGAGAATTTTGTTGTTTTCTTGTATATTAATATTCTTGTTTGTCCTTATTTACTGTAACGTGGCGCCTTATATACAAACGCGAAGCTCTGTTATTGTTTTTGTAATGTGTTTGTTTGTTTATTTTCCGAGCCCAAACCTTTCGTTTTTCTTTCATCATTTTCTTGTTTCTTGTATTATTTTGCTATGCATTGATGTGAATGAAAAGGTCCTTGACATGAAATGTGTTTGTGGTCGATTCAAGGATTGAGGATACGTAAGGAACTTATTCAACAACGGCAGGTGGCTTTGACCAACGTTGATTCATTTGCTGTATGTTTTATTCTAAAAATTACAACAAATATTGCACAAAAGAGTAAAATTTCCCGCACAGGTGACGTGGCTTATTAAGATGACGTCATCCGTTGGGGTTTGCATAAAATAATCATTTTCGGAAATTTGAAGCAAAGTTTGGGACTGGTGGATAAACTATATCAGATTAATGAGATCACAGTGAAAGAATAATTGCAATAGTGGTTACATAATAACAAAGGATATAATTAGAAGCATTTCATGGACTTGACAGAGATTCTTGCAGTTCCGTAGGCTGGTAGTTTGCAGGTAATTGTAGTCCACTTTCCAGACAAAATGAAATCCATCTTGACAATCTAAGAAATAACAAAAAACATGTTTGGACGATTTTAAAAGGGTTTGAAAAATAAGGGATACACTGACGACACTATAGACGTAAAATAGACGCAAATTGCGTAAAAATTCTCGGTAATAAAGTTTATGCAAAGATTTTTGACTAACTCTCCGCCGCCAAAAGGAGCTAGAGATTCGTTACCACCCTTACGATGACCAAGCATGCAACAAGGTTGCTTGAAATCATTTTCCATCTCACCTCATCAGCTCTGCCCACAATATCCATCAACAAGTTTTCCCCTTTGAACTCAAGGCCTCGAATCCTCTGTGCGGAAACTGGAACCCACTTGGTCCTTTCACCCAGAATCACAATATCAGCGTGTTCTCTGTAGATATGGGAATATTAGGTTAGCACGCATTTTTAACGCTTTCTTATGGTGTAAAGTTAAGTCTTAAATGCATGCAATAATCTTTCGTACCGGACTTTATTAAATTCACTGCACAGATACATATATTTTACCATTTTTAGACAAATTGGGAGTTTTGAGCAGGGGTGTTGTGGCAGTTTTAGAGATGCCGAGTTCGCTGAATAAGCCTGTTACCCTTCCCCTTTCCTCACTCGACCCCATGAACCATTATCTGCTTGTGGGGGTTATGGGGCAGCGTTTCGGCTTAGGTTTTTGAGCTGGTATTACACCAGCACCGAACTTTAGACAGAAAATCTAAATCACCATCACAGACTAGCTTTCACAACTACGCCTTGTTTCCAAATACAGGGCCGCGTGGCCAAAAAACAACAGATATGTCTGAAGTACAGGATAATTGCGCTGTTTACTTACGATAGCTTGATCACGGGTGCGACTTGCCAAAGCTGGAAGTCTTTTAAACCACATGGAGGTATCGCTAACTTGTCCGCATGGGTCAAGTTGTGAAACGTCGAGTTGTGTTCGGGGTGTGTTTGGAAGGCGACGTAGTGGGTGTCATCAGGCTGTGATAAAATGTATTAGGGTGGCGTGAGGCTATAGATGCAGGTAAACAAATAGGGAAAGTACTAGAGACAGATGATCGGTTAGATATAAGCTAAGGTTTTTTAGAGCAAAAAAGGGGCTATAAGCAAAAGTTTGGGGAACAAAAACAATTAAGGGGTTGTAAGCAAAGGTTTAGGGGGTAAAAAATCCAGGGGGTGTAAGCGAAGGTTTGGAGGAGCAAAAAAGTGAACCCTATGAGCATGCCCCCAAACTTTATGTTGAATAGAATATTAAAAAAACACCAGCCCAAATCAATACCTCCAGTCTCGAGAATGTAATAAAATTAGCTTCATGGTGTAATATTTACGTTTACAACATCCAGATACATATCACTGAGGCTGATAGAATAACCCTTGGTGGTAAGATCGGCGGCTAACGCAATTCCAAATCGCATTCCAACTTTGCCAGCTGGTGTGAAGGCGAAAAGATCGGTGTAGGTTGTGTAAATCTCAGCTTCCACGTTCGGCATGCCTGAAAACACACAAACTGAAATGTTAAGAACTGAAAGATTGAAACCAAAGTTTCAAGCCCTGAATGTTGAAATGGACAGGTTGCAGTCCGCATTTTAACAGAAATAAAACATTCCAGAAAACAGTGATGTCATAAAGAGCATTCTTACCGGCCATAGTGGGGAAGGCCCGCTTCATGATGTTGTCGTTGGTTGATGTGATTGGACGAGAAGGTTTCAGAATAAGTCCATCAGCACGACAGCATCTCATCAGAAGATCAACATCCGTTGTACCTGAACGTTAGCGCAAATTCATTAAACCTGTGTTGGGAATTTTAATTTTAATAATAAACAACGCAAACGTTTTAACGATCGCTGTTATCATCATTAGAATTTTATTTGTTGAAGTGCTTTAGTGACATCGTGTTAAGTAGATATACTTAACAAAAACACTGTTTGGCAATGTTCATTTAATATGCTGTAAAACGCTTTTCCAAGTCCTTTTGGTTTACAGGTGGTGCCTGTAATAGGTGCATAACACAATTACAGAATTGGATCATAACATATTTATTTCTTTCATGTGTTTAAAACAAACTGACCTTATTAGGGGGGAACAAATGCACAAAACTACCCCCAAACCAAATTTCGACCCTGCCACAAGGCACTTCACCCCGTGTCTCCTGTTCCCAAGTTAACTACACAATCAAAACCACAATCAAAACATCTCTTACCTATCTTGTCACTCGGTCCTACTGGCCCAGTACTTAGTGTAGCGATAGCAGCCTGTAATTCGTTATTAGGCTCCATTACATCTTTCCCATACGGGTTGCCGTCTTGCTTGGTGTAAGTCCAGAACGTGTCCTTGAAAGGAGCGACGAACAGCGCATGCGCAAACATTGACGTCACGCCGATCTTCCATTGACTGTTGCCAGGCTTATAATCCCCACTCACTCGTGCCTATGTGGAAAATGATACGTTTGTGTGGTTGAAACTTTGCCAGTGGTATGCTANAAAAATTCTCGGTAATAAAGTTTATGCAAAGATTTTTGACTAACTCTCCGCCGCCAAAAGGAGCTAGAGATTCGTTACCACCCTTACGATGACCAAGCATGCAACAAGGTTGCTTGAAATCATTTTCCATCTCACCTCATCAGCTCTGCCCACAATATCCATCAACAAGTTTTCCCCTTTGAACTCAAGGCCTCGAATCCTCTGTGCGGAAACTGGAACCCACTTGGTCCTTTCACCCAGAATCACAATATCAGCGTGTTCTCTGTAGATATGGGAATATTAGGTTAGCACGCATTTTTAACGCTTTCTTATGGTGTAAAGTTAAGTCTTAAATGCATGCAATAATCTTTCGTACCGGACTTTATTAAATTCACTGCACAGATACATATATTTTACCATTTTTAGACAAATTGGGAGTTTTGAGCAGGGGTGTTGTGGCAGTTTTAGAGATGCCGAGTTCGCTGAATAAGCCTGTTACCCTTCCCCTTTCCTCACTCGACCCCATGAACCATTATCTGCTTGTGGGGGTTATGGGGCAGCGTTTCGGCTTAGGTTTTTGAGCTGGTATTACACCAGCACCGAACTTTAGACAGAAAATCTAAATCACCATCACAGACTAGCTTTCACAACTACGCCTTGTTTCCAAATACAGGGCCGCGTGGCCAAAAAACAACAGATATGTCTGAAGTACAGGATAATTGCGCTGTTTACTTACGATAGCTTGATCACGGGTGCGACTTGCCAAAGCTGGAAGTCTTTTAAACCACATGGAGGTATCGCTAACTTGTCCGCATGGGTCAAGTTGTGAAACGTCGAGTTGTGTTCGGGGTGTGTTTGGAAGGCGACGTAGTGGGTGTCATCAGGCTGTGATAAAATGTATTAGGGTGGCGTGAGGCTATAGATGCAGGTAAACAAATAGGGAAAGTACTAGAGACAGATGATCGGTTAGATATAAGCTAAGGTTTTTTAGAGCAAAAAAGGGGCTATAAGCAAAAGTTTGGGGAACAAAAACAATTAAGGGGTTGTAAGCAAAGGTTTAGGGGGTAAAAAATCCAGGGGGTGTAAGCGAAGGTTTGGAGGAGCAAAAAAGTGAACCCTATGAGCATGCCCCCAAACTTTATGTTGAATAGAATATTAAAAAAACACCAGCCCAAATCAATACCTCCAGTCTCGAGAATGTAATAAAATTAGCTTCATGGTGTAATATTTACGTTTACAACATCCAGATACATATCACTGAGGCTGATAGAATAACCCTTGGTGGTAAGATCGGCGGCTAACGCAATTCCAAATCGCATTCCAACTTTGCCAGCTGGTGTGAAGGCGAAAAGATCGGTGTAGGTTGTGTAAATCTCAGCTTCCACGTTCGGCATGCCTGAAAACACACAAACTGAAATGTTAAGAACTGAAAGATTGAAACCAAAGTTTCAAGCCCTGAATGTTGAAATGGACAGGTTGCAGTCCGCATTTTAACAGAAATAAAACATTCCAGAAAACAGTGATGTCATAAAGAGCATTCTTACCGGCCATAGTGGGGAAGGCCCGCTTCATGATGTTGTCGTTGGTTGATGTGATTGGACGAGAAGGTTTCAGAATAAGTCCATCAGCACGACAGCATCTCATCAGAAGATCAACATCCGTCGTACCTGGACATTAGCGCAAATTCATTAAACCTTTGTTGGGAATTTTTATTTTAATAATAAACAATGCAAACGTTTCAACGATCGCTGTTATCATGATTCGAATTTTATTTGTGGAAGTGCTTTAGTGACATCGTGTTAAGTAGATATATTGCGTCATAATGTTGACCTTGATGTCATATTCTAACTTAACAAAAACACTACTTGACAAAGTTCATTTAATATGCTGTAAAACGCTATTCCAAGTCCTTTTAGTTTACAGGTAGTGCCTGTGATAGGTGCATAACACAATTACAGAATTGGACCATAACATATTTATTTCTTCCATGTGTTTAAAGCAAAACGACCTATTATTGGGGTGAAAAAATGCATAAAATTACCCCCAAACCAAATTTCTCCTGTTCCTAAGTGAACTACACGTAGACAATCAAAACCACAATCAAAACATCTCTTACCTATCTTGTCACTCGGTCCTACAGGTCCAGTACTCAGTGTAGCGATAGCAGCCTGTAATTCGTTATTAGGCTCCATTACATCTTTCCCATACGGGTTGCCGTCTTGTTCGGTGTAAGTCCAGAACGTGTCCTTGAAAGGAGCGACGAACAGCGCATGCGCAAACATTGACGTCACGCCGATCTTCCATTGACTGTTGCCAGGCTTATAATCCCCACTCACTCGTGCCTGTGTGGAAAATGATACGTTTGTGTGGTTGAAACTTTGCCAGTGGTATGCTATAGTTGTTGAAATTCGGTTTGACAATTTATTTTAAACTTCTTGCAACAAGAATTTTTTCACGGGGTTCGAACCCTGGACCCAATTAACTCGAATCCCGATCAGTGCTTTTGTCAGTATATGGGTCAGGCGCCTCGGACTATTCGGCCCACTGTTGTAGCGTAAAATACCAATGTCTTACTCCTAGCGGACAGATATTTCCCGAAATTTCACCCACAAGATGTCGCTGCTTAATGTTTTTAGTGACGTGTACTCTCTCACCTGAGTGACAGCTTGAATTTCTACACTCTGCATCATATGACGTGGAAGGGCCATGCAATATTGGATTGTGAGGTCACACTCACTAGCCCCTTCTCCCATCTCCATCAGCCAATCACGTCCCAGGGTTGCGTTTGTGTGAGTTATCTAGTCAAAAAAAGTTTTGCAGCAAACTGATAAAGGTTTGCCAAATTTTAAAACCAATAGCAAGTTGTAGCAAAAAGTTATCCTTCAACGAAGTGCCGCAATGACGTCAACGTAATGACGAAATGATGCTAAGACTTCAACTTAATGGCGAAGGTAATTGGCCAAAAAACGGTATGCTTCAACGTAATGACGAAATGACGAAGGTAACTTGCAGAAAAAGGTGATGCTTCATCAATGGACACCATGACTTCAATTTAATTAAATAGGTATTTTTGCAGTAAACGGTGATGTTTCAACGAAATGTAGCAAACAGAACACGTTCTAACCCCTTTTAAAATCACAAAAACACCCATTTTGGGCAAAACAATTGAGGCAACAGCTTGAATTCTTGACTTATGATTTGCAAATACTTTTATTTCCAGCCTCCTTTATTTTGACACCAGTTGTGCAAGACCAACCTTTAAATCTTCAAACTCTCTGTCCAGCCAATCTTGTTCGTAAGTTATCAGACCCCACGTCTTACTTGAACGCATCAAATCCTTCCAGAAGTGCTAAAAAAATTGACAAATTAAGAGTTAGATTACAAATTGTCAATGATACATTTATTTGTTCAAAGCTGTTTTTTTTTTTTCTAAATGTGTTGTATTTCGCGCTTTGAGTGTTATTCACTCTGAGGAAGACGACCTCGATAGGACGTCGATACATTGGGACGAAATTCATTTGCCAGAGGAGCCTTCATAAATTCATACAATGCCTGGCAGCAACAGTTTATTTACGGTGCATTGTCTTTACACACCATATGTTTCGAAACTTTTTTACACGAATGTTCCAGTTTGCTGCTAAACTATTCACCTTGTCATCAGGAATAGCTTTGGTCGTTTCCACATAGAAGTCGTAGCTTCCATTATTTTTCTTCGCATAAGTTGTGTCTGCTGCCCAGTAGCGATTGTGGGCCGAAACGGGAAGGCCGTGGGACTCAAACAGCGAACTGCAGAAAGAGTGGGACAAGAAATAAAACAATATAAGTCGTTGTTCAAACAGCTGTTGCTTGGTAGGGAAAAGTTAATAGAAATGTTTTTGGTTTAATTAATACATAACTGCCTTGTATGCATTGAATACAATTTAATGCAAACGTTTCAACAATTGTCATCATCGGTACATAATTGTCGAAACGTTTGCAACACAATGTATTCACTATGTACAAGTTCTCTGGCAGTTATGTTTCTAATTAATCTACTTTTTAAGTTCGTGTCTTGCGTTGCTATAGTTTTAGTGTATTACGCACACTCAAAAAACGTTATAAACCNAGTTATGTTTCTAATTAATCTACTTTTTAAGTTCGTGTCTTGCGTTGCTATAGTTTTAGTGTATTACGCACACTCAAAAAACGTTATAAACCAATTACTTACTTCATTCCATTTGGAAATATACTTGGCATCGAAGTCCAATTCTTCACCCCATCGCCAATCCCTTTATAATACCACCACGAGTCGTATTGCACATAGCCATAGGGTATATCCAATGAGCGGGCGTAACTAACCACGTCCAATATCGTCTTTTCGTAGGTCTTGTTCACCTCGGTGTTGTAATAGTAGAACGCACCTGTGATTGGTGGATAGAGTAAAATATTTTGTAACAACGGACCAAATTTTTGTCCGTGCGACAATTACAACATCTACATTTTATTCAGTCACGTCAAGTATAGACTGAGAAACTATAAGCTGAGCTAGGGGTTAGCGAGGACTTAAATGCTATTAAGTCCCTACCATGTGTGCCCCTTGGCATGCTGCCATGCCCTTGACACAAGTGCCAAAGTGACTGACAATAAAATTTGGCTTTTAAACAATTTTTAATAATGTTAAGTGCTTTTAATTCTAAGCAAAGTGCAGGGTTAGGCGATAAACATTCTCAAACTGACGTTGTCCATCTCAAAGTCAAATGGAACTTTGTCCGTGTCCCATAAACCGGGGGTCCCCAAACCGAGGGGATTTCCCACTAGGGGTTCCAACTGTTTAGTAATTAAAGAAGCTTATTTTCTGTTCTAAGTACAGCAGATATAAACACTAGTTACGAACAAAATTTCCGGCAGGGGTTTTTAGCTTTGAATATCGGTTAAAGGTGTTTATAAAACAAAAAAGTTTAGAAGCACTGACTTAAAAACATCACATATTATCTAAGATAACAATCGCATCACACATTTGGTCACACATGTCGTAAACAAAACATTACATCGCACCATTATCGGTCCAGTATCCGAGATAATTAACCGTGAAATCGCTTTCCATTGTTGAACGCTTCTTGCTGTATCGTGTAGTGAGAATTCGTCCCCAATCCTCAATAGCTTTGTTGATCCCTAAGCTGCTGTAGTAGAGGATTGTATCGATCTGGGATGAGGAGAATATTTATCTGCTGCCGTATGTGGATTGAGGACGGATTATAGAAGAGATTGGAAGATGATTGCGGATCAGTGCAAGAAGGGCTTTGGGGTGAATCGTAATTCCACGATTTTGTGAGGAGAGAGGGATAATGGGGCGTTTTTTAGGAATTGAAATGTGTTTGTGGGGGAGGGGTCAGATTCTGGGAGAACTGGCCAGTCTTGGTTCGTGGGAACAAACGTTTAAAATGTAATTTAATTTTAAAATTTAAGGACCGCTAATGGTTCGTTATTTCGGTTTTCATTAAAACACAACAATTCCAGAGAAACTTTGCTGCATATTAACTAAAATAACTGGTCGAGAGCTGGTATACAGTGAATACATTTTATTGCAAAACTTTCGACAATCGCTGTTATTATCATCAGTGCATGACAGTCATGTTTGTAATTAAGCTCTTTCTTTTACTGTTTAGGATTGTGCGAGTGTTAATAAACAGGTATTCTGGTTTGTTTGTTGTAAAATGTGGATAAAGCGATTAACGAGATTGTGACATATTTTTTCAGTACAATGACGTATTCGTAAAATTAACCCAATTCAACTATGTCATGTTTGTTACCTGATAATCAACTGGTAGTTCTTCCACTCCTCCCATCACACCGAAACTCGCGACTCCATTCTTTGTGTTGTATTCCATTTGATGCGCCATAAAGTTGCTGTATGACGACATAATCATGACGCTCCCCTTTGCGTCAAAAAGCAGTAGCGGGCCTGAACGTTGACCCCCAGCGAGTATTGACTGATATTTGGCAATGCTGAAAGAAAAACAGTACAGTACCATTAACAGAAAATATCCTACAACTGTCGGATAACTTACACTGGTTCTATTGGTACCAAGTGACAAACAAAGGTAATTAATGTTAAACTTTTGAAGTAGGTTACCAATAGTTTCATAATGACGTCACAATGGTGTGACGTCACGTTCTACTTGTAACCAACAGACATCACAGATTCTTACTCAGCAATTTTGTAAGCAAATCCAAACATGTCTCCGTAACTGCTGAGAAACCCCAAAGTTTTTGTCGAGTCCGCCATTCCAATGTTGAAACTCGGAAAACTCGACAGGACTCCCTCCAGGTTCGTGACGTTGCACTTTTTAACTCCCGATGGAAAACTCTGAACAAACACGAGTCAGTCGAGTGAGAACAACGCAGGTATAAACCTACCCAAATTCAACAATGCAAGGTTTGTTAGGCCAACCTGCGATTCATTGGCATAGCCGGGCAAAAACTTAGGCGGGAATGGGGGTTGAAGTGGGAAACAATGGTAGAAAAGTACCTATTTGTTCTCACAAAAAAGCAAAATTCGAAATATGCACGCCAGATTCCCGACACAGGGTCTATGTTGCCGTGGTGTTCAAACTGAGCCCGTCGTTTAAATTCGTCGCAAATAATTCCATTTCGTCGTTTCACTGATTTGCATCAATAAACACAACTTGAATAACAAGCGACTTGGTTAAATTCTTATCACTGGTGTGTCGAAAAATCCAGCCAACTTTTCCAAAGACACCGCAGCGAACAAAGAAACACTGCTACATTGTAATAAGTGGTTATCTCTTTGGCATATATTTCAGTTTTTTTGTTTTTTTCGCTGTCTTATGTCTAGTTCTAACTGAAGGTGGTATTCAGGTACCTGAGTAAATCGAATAAACTCGCCGCCGTTGTAAACAAGAATCTGCGCTTCCATAGAAGTGTTGCCAGCTTTGTACGAGAAAACAGTTCCATGGTAAGTTCCAGTCGCATCACTTCCACTGATGGTTTTTGTGGCTACATATGTATTCGCTTTCAGTTACTACTTTTCAAAAAAGTACAAGTGTTTATTTATTTATTTGCTATCTTTCTTCTTTTTTTAACCAGAGACAACTTTTTTGACAACCAATTAAAACATGGCACAGAACAAATGCAACTTTATCGCCAATTTTAAGCTAAATGCATCGACCACGAGGATGGCAGTCCTGTACGGCACTGTGGTACGTGTTGGGTTGTGGGTACCACGTACATCGTTACGAAAGGCGTGCCTTACCGCTCCGTACCAAAATTAAATGTTTTTTAAACCAGGTGCGTGTCTTATAGATCGTAACAGTTTTCATTACCGGATAGTTTCAACGTTTCAGCTGCATACGAATAAAACATTCCGTCCGATTGTAGGAAGGTGTCTGCATTGCTTATGTAGAAGTTGCCTGCGTCGGCTCCAGCATGGAACGTGTAAGTACCGTCATTTTTAATGGTTGTGTGAAGCTTTGCCGATGACCCAACAACTTCTAAAACAATAACGTGGACGTCAGATGGCCAGAACAACAAAACTTTAGCTGAGGTTTAAAAATAGTTTTTTTTACGACCACGTATGGACCAGTGGAAGTAAAACAATAAAGAAAACGGAAATTCTGCGCGAAGTTAAAGCGTTATCAATTGCTTCTAATTGTCTACAGATGTAGAACACCCTGCAGCTGTAATTGTATGACTGTAACAAATAATTACAAGGTGCGAAAGTTTTTCAGATGAATTTAAGAAATACGTTTTAACTGGTGGAGACTGCGAATAGCGATGTTGAACACATATATTTTAGTTGTTACAATCAACCCTGCATTACTGTTTGCGTAACGTGACATGATAATTGATAATTCTGATTAATATGTAACATGGCGACTTGGTACCACTGTGCACAGCTGTAGTTGTTTGCAAACAAACCACATACAATAACCGAGCATGCCCTTGCAAATATATACCTTAATTGCTTGACACAGTTAACTAAACCAATTTGCAATAAACCAGAGCGAAAAGGGGCCACCAAAAATATACAACTACCATTTAAAATGGAGAATAATAAAGTAGCCTAAGCACGGCAAATGGTACGAGGTAATTTTGGGTTCTGTGTTGAATCTCAATTAGTTTGTAGGCCACCAACTAAATCAAAAACAGTGACTTTCCGCGCCTTGGTTTGAATTAAAAACGCTGTTATACACTGCTGGCTGTTTAGCTTAGTAAGGCTGAAAACGACCCGTTTGAGCCCAACTTACCTTTCTCAAAAGTAGGGTAACCCAAAGCCACACTTGGGATCAGAAGTAGGCATGCAAAGTGAAGCAACTTCATGCTGAAAATCAGTTCCAGTCGCTCAACAAAACGCTAAAACCTGCAAAGCCGCAACNAGTGTTTTTAATTTCGGTCAAGTCGGTGGAGGGGTTTACAAAGAGATTAGAGTCACGACAAAGAAGGTTTGAGACAAAGAAACAAATGAAAAAAGGGACCTCCAGCTGTTTCTGATAATAATAAGACGCGCAGCGATTGCAGTTCATTCAGAGTGAACGTGCTACAAACGTACAGTTTGTAAACAAGAGGCCTTTCTACAGCGCCTGTTTGTTAACGTGTAACAGCAGCACTTGTAGTTCATGGTTAACTTAACTTGGTAGTTTGTGTTACTAGCTGACTTTACTGCAGCAATCCTGACGCGAGAAAAATGATTGGTTGATTGGTAGTTGTTCGTTTTATTGTTGTAGCAACGCAAATTAAACCATTTTTCGCGCTTATATTTAGCTAGAATTTGTTTAAACTCTGTCATAGTTATTATTGTGACGCAATAGTGCCAGTATGGATTGCCCAGTTAACTCATTTCCTCACGTGACAACCTTGGAAGCTTCGAAGACGGTCGAATATGAACAACCGGTGCCAGGAAAAGTTACAGGTAAGTTTGAACTAAAAGCGATCTTTCTAAGTACCAAGCTCGTTGAACAATGACCCAATTTGCTTTTCAGGGGAGATACCCGCTTGGGTAAAGGGTACCTGGTACAAAAACGGACCCGGTGTGGTACATTTTCGGGAGGAAAGTGTGAAGCATTGGTTCGATGGAATGGCGCTAGCTCGCAAGTGAGTACGGTTTATACTTTACACTCTGAAGCATTTAGAACAATTTATGGAATTCGTAAAAAACGCAAATGAAATTGGGAACACAAGACACGGTCTTATTTAAAAAGTCGCTTTATTAAAAAGCATCACTGAAAATGTGACATAAAGCGGCAACTACGACGCCAGTAACTAACACCTTCCACAAAAACATAATTTATCTGTTTTTTTACTTGTCTGGTCTCGCTAACAAATCAAACTTGTTTCAGATTCTCGATCGAGGACGGCAAGGCGAGCTATCTAAGTCGCTTGGTGGTTGGCGACAGTTTGCAGAAGAACACGGCAGCGGGTAGAGTTGTGGTGGCTGAGTTTGGAACCACCACACAGCCTGCCTCAAGTGGATTCCTCGGAAAGTAAGTTCAATCTGTTTTTTTGCATCAAACCTAATTTTAAAATTGTAAGTAGCCAAGCAGTGCTTTACTGTATTGGCAGTGTCAATCACTAATACCATAAAATGCCTAAACGTTGGATTCTTTCTTTAATATGTCTCCTAATCGGAGGCTTGAAATTTACCTTTGTTACCAGTCTTTTAGCTGGTAACCTTGAGCAACGATGAATACTTTTTAACCGTTAGTTGGCGCTAGTGGACTCCAGAAAAGCGTTTACCGTTTTCAACGCTTATAGTTTTCAGAACCTTCGCCATTTTTTTTTTGCAAAGGCAATCTACACAAAAACTATAATTTTTTTGCAGTTTGCGTTGTGAAAAGCAACGGAGTTTTTGAAACGTGTTTTCGTCACATTTTAGGGTCAAGTCCATGCTGTCAATGCCGGAACTGACCGACAACTGTCTCATCAACTTTCTCAATCTGGGCGGGAACATTTTCGCAATCACCGAAAGTAACTTCGTCAGGCAAATGCACCCGGAGACCCTGGAAACCCTCGACAAGGTAAACATGTCAACTTGGTTGTTACCTGGCAGGATGGTTCGTAACGCTCGCACATGATTAAAAACAGAAGTGTAAAGCAGACAATGATTTGTATCCGCCGGTGGGCGCTAGACCTCCAAAAGCCCGCAGTAAGCCAACCCCGAAAAAAGGATAAAAAAGTCATTGAAAATAGTTTTAAACACAGAATAAACTGTAGTTAGCAATATAAACTTATGCTGCGAATCTCTACTTCTCTTTAACCCACCCCCATATTTAACAAACCCACCATCATATTTATAGTGTTACGAAATATTTTTACCAGGTTGACCTATCCAAGCACCTTCCCATCAACATCATGTCTTCCCATCCCCTGGTTGACGCCGACGGCACAACTTACACGTTTAGTAGTTCCATATTCAACATGGGAAGAACTAAGTACAACTTGTTGAAGTTTCCAGCTGCTGCGCCAGGTAAAAATTGTTCATGTTGTAATTTTGGAAAGTAAAGGTTGTCTTTGGGCAAAATACATTTGTATGCCCGAATCGATTTAAACTTGGCCCACATATTCAAGAGACGCACAAGTTACCATTTTATTTCACGTAAAATGTCGTAGTTAAAGGCCATTAAAGGCCCAAGTCTTAACCATTTACGAAAAGTCCTCCAGGCTTTTGTATAGGGTCTATTTTGACATAACAATTGATAGCGAACTCATATTTGCAGGAACCCCATTGGACGAAATTCTATCCAAGTCGGAGGCGGTGTGTAGTATTGACTCGAGTTGGCGGGTCAGTCCATCGTATCACCACAGTTTCGCCATGACTGAGAACTACGCGGTGTTTGTCGAAATGCCTTTGAAGATCGACATCCCCAAGATGGCGGTCGCCCATCTCAGACATATGTGCTACAGTGACTGCATTGAACCACTTCCCGACACAAAGGTAATGATGAAGAACAACTTTATTACCATACTGGGTTGTTAGACTACAGTGTCGACAGGATATGAATAAATAAACGGAGAATGCAAATTTACTGAACTATCACACATGTAAAGGCTGCAATTTCAAACGAAGAATGGGACACACATTATTCATGTGTCCACATACATTATTCATGTGTTAATATGTAGTCTTCCTCTCATTATGCTTTATTTTCTTCTATAAGCATCAGAAATAAAATAGATACATTTTTAACACTATCCCATTGGCACTTATGTCCGTAGCTTTGTTAGGTTAAATACTGCACTTAACCAACAATCGATCTTTGCCGGCAGACCAACATATACTTGATCAACAAGAAGACCGGAAAACAATTCCCAGTGACATTCACAACCGACCCATTCATCGTTTACCATCACATCAACGCTTACGAGGACGGCGACCATGTTGTTCTCGATCTGTGTTGCTACACCAAGAACGGTTTCTACGACAAGTTCATCATGTCCAACCTCGAGAAGTCGCCGGCCGAATTCGCCAAGATGTTTGAGTCCGACGAGATCTCGGTTCGAGCGATTCGCATCGTTCTACCGCTGGTCGAAAACACGGTGAGCGAGAAATAGAACGAAAGTCATGGCGGATGACCTAGGGGTCATTGAATTCAAGTTGTCACGTGACCTGAAGATTGACTTGGGCACGTGACATTAGTTTTTAATCCAAATCTGTTGGTCAATCGAAATTCCACATTCGATCAATAAGTCCTAATCTGTGATTATATATGCGGGGATTAACAGATTCAATTCCCAATCCTGAAGTGTTACTTAGGAAACAGAGTTTATCCAAAATATCGAACAAACCCAGTGAAATTTCCAATTAATTATTTTTTATCGATTTGCAGTCTTCGGCGTCTGGCAATCTTATCAGTCTCCAGGGAACATCTTGCACAGCTGAAGTGGAGAAGAGCGGAGTAATCTGCTGCAAACCCGAAAACATCACCACGGGCACGGAGTACCCAATCATCAACAACCAATTCACAGGGAGGAAGTACAAGTACTTCTACTCACCAGGCGGACACAAACTCCCTCCTGGCGAGATGGTAAGTTTTTGTTTCTTGGCTTGTTCACATCACATATACAGATTCATACACTTGAATTTGGTTTCTATCCTAAGTTAAACCACGTGAGGGTAGCATACTTTTAAATCTAGCTAAAAGGCCAGTTCTACATATAATGAGGTCTTCGGTTTAATTTCAACCACAGACTGAAATTTTTTCTTTTATTTCCAAATAAGCACAGGCACAAATGTTTTTTTACCACCCTGAAAGATTTTTCTTCGGGGCTCTGACTGGAAGTCTGTAACAACTCGTCTATTTGCCACACAGATTGCAAAGATTGATGTTGTGAGCAAGGAGAGAGTGGCGACATGGCAGGAGAAAGGATGTTGGGCAAACCAGCCTGTGTTCGTCAACAAACCTGGTGCTACGGATGAAGAGGATGGTAAGATAGTTGTTGGTTATGTATTTGAAGTAGAAGCCAATCACTTCGTTTGTCAAACGTGATGTGGAACTATGTGAGGGTGAAAAGCAACGTGCAAGAGTTCCAAAACAAAAACTGGAACGCTACTTGTGAGAAATCTTGCCAACAAGCACTTTGCATTGTAAACTCGTAGATCAATATTTTTGCAACGCAACATGTATTGGTGATTATAAGACAAAAAGATAGGACAAGAAATAAAAGGGAAAAAATTACAATCGGTTATAACATATTTCATCGCAGTAAAATGGGATAAATAAAATATTCGAAAATAAAATACAATCACTAAAGTATAGAAAATCTAATACAGATACCAAAATAAGCCTAAATTGTAAATCTACGAAATATTTGCTCGTATATCGTCGGCTTTACCCGGCTAAAGGACTTGATTTTAGGTCCACCACATTTTTTAATGTTTCTATTGATAAACCGAGTCCCCTCCGTCCCCGGCGGCCAAGGGGGTCGTGGTTGATGACGATGGTGACGACGACTCTGTGCTGTCACCTGGTGGTGCTTCATCGCCTGTGATTTCTGTAGGAATGTCTAGCGACGACGGTTTTTGGATGAGACTGAAACAAAAGTTTTGTTTCAAATCTCACCACACATACATCGCAGCTTTTAGAGCGTTACAGCAATCAACCATTATTTTGGGTCAAACGCGCTTTCGAAATTCATTTTTATCGACAATAGAACATCAATTCCTTCATGAACATCGAGTTTGGAGCCGTTGTTATTAACATTGCCCGGTGTATGGGCGGCGTTGCACTGCAAAAGTTTATGTAAAACAAAACAATTACCCCGCTTCCCCACGACTGTGGTGGGAATCAGGACAGATTCTCAAATAATCCTGTTCAAACTTTGCCAGTGTCTCAACACGGTTCCTCCGAAGTTCCTGAACAACAACTAAGATTAAAACTAATTTGTTCCAATTTACGTTTTAAGTGGTAACACCATGCGCAGACTTAAAGAGTAGCTTAATTAAAAACATAACTGCCAGAGAGCTAACCCGACTGATCAACTGCAACACTGTATTTTTGCGGTTAACTTTTAACACACACCAGTAACTCGGCGATTCTCGCGTTTCTAACTCTGCATCGCTCGTTGCTTCTGGCGTAAAACTTTTCCCTTCTATCATTAGCGAGGTCTATTCGTTTGGTGATTCTCCTCACTCCCGTCTCATGCCGCTCTTTGTCCAACTTCTCGATCTGCTGAATTCGCTGCCGATATTTTCCCACCATTGTTTTACAGTTGGCAGTGCGTTCTGCCAGCCGAGCCTGTGGTGCGAATGATTTGATACAAATTCTGAATCGCTTGCACGTAACTACTACATCGGCCTAGGCGAGTGCTTCTTTTTTATTCCATGGTGCCATTAAACTGATATTCCATGCTAAAATCCCCCCCACTGAAAGTTTAGTTTGTATATGGTATGTTTATGTTAGTATATTACGAAGAGAAACTAACCTCTATATTTAAGACTCTAATATTCATTGCTCCTCCCTAGTGGGGAATCCCTCGGTTTCCCTCTAGCCCCCTTTCAAATTGCTCTATTGTACATAAGGGTAGCTTACCTAAAAGAATCTATCAATATTTGGACACAACCAAAATTTGGGGTCAGCCACGCTATTAACATTTATCTATATTATACGGCA
>QXVZ01004840.1:0-20791 GCA_008931825.1 Phallusia fumigata
GCCGGGGGCGTGGTCGGAGTGGGCGGGGCTGTCTGGTGCCCTAGTAAAACAATTGACATATTTTTGAAACTTGAAGCAAACTTTTGTAGTTTAACTATTAATAAACTCTTATTATTTCAAAGGAACACAAGATACGACTGCAAGAGAACTTGTACACAGTGGATATTTTATTTATTCGATTTAAAAAAGGAATGACAATGCCATAATCTGGTCAAATATATATTCCTATGTATACATTTGATTGATTTCGTTAAGCGACCGATAATGGTCATGCCGTTAGAGGCGAGTATTTCTCATTTCATTCACTCTCAGTTATTAAAGTGAAGATTTTATTACATTTTTGGCCTCATTGTATTTGGGTTGTTGTTGACATTGTGGAACAAAAAATGTGCAAAAAGTTTTGTTTAAGTTTTATTTACCAACCTGATGGTAACAGGACGCGAGGCAGGTTTTCTCAATGGAACATTGTCCAGTGCGAAATGCGGCAGATTCACTGTGAAGAAAAAAGTAATTGCATTATACGTACACTATGTACGCTATGTTGTGTGTGAAAACACACCACGAAAATTCGATTGCTACAAAAATCACGTAGGTGCGTTTTGTGCTGGTCTAAAACAAAGCACTTCGTTCAAAAAACGTTCAAAGTTGCATTAAAACACTTACCTTCAGACTGCATGGGGTAATTGCTTTGATCCGGCACATCAGGGTCGTTTACGAGCATCGCCTCTTCAAAGAGAGGAGCAAGTTTGAGTGCGGATGAGGAGAGAGAGCTTGAGAAAGTCCTCCTCTTGCCTCCCTGCTCTTCTGGAGCAGTGCGTCTTCCCATTAGGCGAAGATCCACAGCGTTCTGTGCGTTGGTGCGCTTCACTTCGCATATCTTGAACTCAACCTGTGTGAACGAAACACAAGGGTAAGTCAAGTCAAGTCAAGTGGTGCTTAGAAAAAGTTGATGAGGATTTTGGAAACAAGTTAGGCTAAACGAAAAAGAAAACTCATATTTGTGGTTTAAAAGAACCCTTAATGAGTTTTTTTGCAACATATGATGTTAAAAATCTTGAGATGACTTTTTTAAACCATTGTGTTTCAACAGTGCCCGTGTTTCATATCACTCATTCGGGATGGAATTGGAACGAAAAATTTTATACTTCTGATATATGACTTGCCCAGTACTTTTTGGTCAAACTTCCATTATAGGAAGCACCTATTAGGATTTTTACCATGGCACGAATTTGGCAAAAAAATGCCGAAGATTACAAACATAACAATTGTTTCGAGAAATGTCTCTGGGTAAAAGGTGGTGAGAAATCGTAAGTAAGCTCTCAGGTAGGAAAAGAAAAATGCAAGGCTTAACCAAACCTGCAAAGCACGGTGCTTATTTTAACCTCAAATGACGTAATAAGTGTTAATAGGTACGGGTCTGTGACGCCATAAACCAGAAGCACATTTGAGACACTACCAGGCATTACTGGATTATAGTATTGTTGCTAAAACTAATTTTAAATGCGGATTCCCCAGGATTCGAACCAGCGATCTACAGTTAACCAATCTACAAAACGTATTGAAAAAAACAAGTAAACACCTTATCTCCAATTTTGAGTGACAATGCATCCATCCACTCTCGAAAATCTTTGGTAGCGAATGGAATACGAGCTAGTCCGTCACTTGATTCGTCGGTTGGATTGTTGTTGACCGAGTACACGATTATGCCAGGATTCGGACCCAGCGCGGGACTGAAGAGGCAGTCGTTGGGGCTGAAATATATCACAGAAAACATTTTTGGAAAATAAACAGATTGTGAACAAATACTAATATGAGAAGTTCAATTTGTTTGCAAACTTTTGACAAGTTTATTTTGGCAATTTAAAAAAAAATAAATTTTCTTAAATATTGCTGTTTTCAACATGTGTAAATTTAAATGACGTTTTCCTGACCAAAACCTGGGAACAAACTGGTTACACAGAAAAAAGAAAAGAAAACAATATGTACCCCCTTTATGGAAGAGGAGCAATAACAACTGAAAATGTGCTTTTGCGATGTATTTAGGCAAAAACTGGCTAGGTTTTACAAAAACTGGCTTGATTGCATTGTTTTAATGTTAAAGCGATACTTGCAATATTTGTTTTAAATGTACACGTAAACAGCTTTTGCGATGCTTTTTTGAAATGTCAATTCTTGAAATGAAAAGAAGCATGGTAAAAACTAAGTTGATATATTTGCTAAAAATTTTCCCCACCTCTTCGGTGGCACAGTAGGGGATGCCCCCGGCAGTGTTTCGACGATTCCGCAGTAGATGGCGTCGGTGACAGTGTGAAATATAACGGAGCCTTTGGGAAGGAGCTTTATGCGTGTTGCGTGCATTCTGCTGACAAGAGAAAGCAATACACCCTTTGAACAGTTTTTTCATTAAGTTTATCATCGATTATAGCTTTAACTTGAAAAACTTACGCTTTAAAGGTGAAATAGCAAAAGATGGCTCAAAATATTGAGGGTTTTGTCATGATGTAACAATAGGAATATATAATATGTGGGTGGTTATTTGTTTTAGTAAGTGTTTCTTGTATGGTCACTGTGTATATAGTTCAAACTTGTTACTATGGACGGTTTGGGCGAACTATAAGGACTTCAACAGTGATATTTTATTGAATTTTTTGTGTACTTACTATACACATCAACAAAAATTTGAAAAACATAATAATATTGTCTATTTTGACTTCAATGTGACGTCATAGAAATTTGTACGTGATTTCTAATTATTTACAATGCGTGATAATAGAATTCTAAAAAATTAAATTTTACATTGCAATTTTAACTCGTAATATTTCTAATTTCTAATTATTTACAATGCGTGATAGCAATTTTAACTCGTTGACCAACAAGAGTTCTTGGTAACATAATTTCATTTCGCACAAAAAAGGAAAAAAGTACTACTGTAGTTAGTCTCAGTAAGACAGTTAAGGTTTAGACTGGTTCGGTTTTAAGCTGTTAACCTGCCAGTAAACTAGACTCACCTCTGTTTTTCGGCAACTGGATCTAGTAGAACGGTGAACTCGACTTCATCTGACATGCGGATGTGATGTGCGGGATCAAGAAGCTCGCAGCAGTGGAAGAAGAGGCGGGAATCTCTCTCCACGCATTTGATGAATCCGAAACCTTCCTTCACTGCTGCAACAATTCCCTACAATAGAAAATTTATATTAGAAAATTGGCATTTCTTGATAATAGCTTCTGGACATTAAAACACAAGGTAAGGCTTTGAAAAGTAACTTAATTGAAAAATAACTAATAGAGAACTTGTATGTAGTGAATGCATTTTATTGCAAACGTTTCGACCATACATAATATTTATATTTAATACGGCATCATTATTTTAGTCCCTCTGTTCACAAATATTCGGCCAATATTTTTTTATCATGCTGTTTTTATAATGACACCATCATTCGGTTCCTTTCATTGCAAAAGTCGCAATTCAGTGGGTAAACATCTTTGTTACCTGTTCACGCTTCTCTTTGCTGCTGTTCAATGTTTCATCCAACAACAAAGTGACACCTGCCGCCCTCTGCTGGCCGTTTCGCTTGTCTGTTATTGTCAGGAAGGACACCTGAAAAGTTGGACGGTCAACAAAAATAGTTGCGTTTAACAGCGGCAAAAGCAAACGACAAAAAACAGAGTTAAACGGCAAATATCACGTTTAGGGGCCTGCGGGTTAACTGATGGGTGAACTGGGGTAAAAAGTTGTCAGTGCACAGTTTCAGACACCCATCTATCATGTGTGCAAATGTAAAGAAATTCGGACGACTCTTTCTGAACCAAAACGTGTAAACTAACCCGCGTTAGGCAGAAAGAAGGGACCGATAATTAGGAACGTCAAAAGCAAGAAAATGAATAAACGCTTGGAACGGAAACTTAGGTGTTGTGCAAAAGCCTCCAGATGTTGTGCAACTGCTCAACACATTGTTGTAATGACAAGCCGTGGAAATGCCACGCTTTTAGGCCACACGTTTTGTTGAATGTTGGACAGTTTTAGTTGAAAGCTGAGCAACGCGGCATTTTTAATGTCAGTGATTGAGTTTGGCCTAAGATACGTTCGACAAACGTTGTTCAAGAACTGCTTTTTATCCACAAAATTTACTAAGTCTTTTTCTGGATGTCACTCGGTTCATTTCAAGAGTTTTTCAAGGCATTGACTTCAACTGATAAGGGCAGTGCTTCTCAACCTGGGAAAGTTAAGTGGGATAGGATTTCAACTTCATAGTTAAGTTATTCGTGATAAGTGTAGCGTTTCTTTTAATCATAGTACGCCAGGCCTGCAGGAAGCGTTATACCGTATTGTAGTCGGCCTTCCAAGCATTTCCAGTCAGCAAGGTGTGGCTAGAAAAATTTAGCCTGCGGTGGGATATTCTTTTTAAGGTAGACCAGTGGTTCCCAACCTTTTAATATTACTTTATATCACTTCTTGTTTATTAGGGAAGGAATGAAACGTTTCAAAATTGAAAAAGGGAAAATGCATTAAAAAAGGTTGGAAACAACTTAAGGTCATTACAACCGCGCAAGTATTAACACTACATTGCCAACAGGTTAATAATGTTGTTTACTTTGTCGCCTTGTCTCAATGTATGAAGGCAGTTCGCCGCTCTGTCCTTTTCTCCAAAGCGAATCCTGCATGTTTCGCCCTGTGGATTAACATAGCGTAATACGCCCGCTAGTGACAAGGATGGCTGTTGAGGAGGGGAGCCGTTGATGGAAATCACTGCTGTTTCCTTCTGGTTCGGTGAGGTGGCATCACCTCCAGCTATGGTGGTCTGTATTTAATGATTGGTGGTTGTAAATTGTGTAATTAGAGCAGAAATAATTAAATATTCTATCATTTAAAAATATTTTTTTTATTTATTTACGTGTTTTTTGATGGGACGTCATTTCACTTTGGAAGGACAATGTTTAAGACCATATTGTCACCAATTCCTTATTTTTACAACTATCTAACGTAAAAAGCAAACAAATACGAAATTTTGTTGCCTACAGCATACGAAAAGTTGGAATAGACCAAAGGACCTGCTAATGTTTAGATACTTTTTCTTTGTATTGTCACAAAAAAGGGTTCCTTATAAGACCCTATTTTTCGACACATGGTGCACTTTGAGCTTGTATTAAAATTTCATACTGTGCATCCTTAAGTGTAGTTGGGTAGCTGGCAACAAACGGTTGTAAAGTTTTCTTCTCCCATTTCTCTATGTTTATCAAACCTCCACACTCACACCACCCCAAAACTGTTATCGTACCTCGTTGACGACTTTGTTCGGCGCCTTCGCCGGCAGTGGCTTCTCAATGGTTCCAACAAACAGTTCGTTTGATATTTGCTCGAGCTGCACTGACCCTAACGGCAGCAGTCTTATGTCGGTGGCCACATCTTTGTTCTGTCACAAAGGGTTAGTGTTAGACTTACGACGTCATAAAGTTAAGGGGGCGTGAAGAGGGCGGGGCAGAGAACAAATGCTGTTTGTTGAGTTAGGACTCTGTCTCCACGCCTAATTTGACGCCTTCAACACGTAAGGCATGTCACTGTGGTAAAGTTGTATGTGAAGGTGGTAAACATAAATATCACGTTTGGGGAATTTCAAGCAAACTGTCGCTATGGCTTCAGCACTGAAGGCAACGCTCCACGACCGCTCAGCCTAGATGTATGTAACGATATGGGGAACACAAAACACTTTATAATTTACCCGATTTTATTAAAGTATTTGGGCCTGTTTTATTTCGCTGTATGTAAGGTTTAACATTTAAAAAAGCTACTCACAATTTGCGAGGGGATAAAATGTTTTTGTTTTTTTCACAAAAGTTTGTTGACATCGTCTCTCAGCGCACTGGTTACGGAGCACTGACATGACAGTAACATTGTGCATATAAAGGCGCTATGCGGGTAATTCAGGAACATCAATATCAACCATTTGTGTTCGAACGCCCAAATCAAATATCCACGCCCAACTAGCCAATTTTTTTCCATTGTGTAAAATTTCGCCAGCAGGTGACGGTCAATAAAACATGAATTTTTGTCGTTTCTCCTTACGTCAATATCAGATTCTCAACACTTGCCACTTACGTTTCGCTCTTGCACGCTAAATTCAACGTGATCGCCCACGTGTAAGTCGGGAACGTTAGAGGATACCTCACTGTAGTGGAAGAAAATCTGCAAAGCAATGGTTTTAGTTTGTTAGTGAGTTAATGAGAAACGCCTGAATTCGTTATGTTCAATAAACCAACTTAAAAAAGCTGCAGCTTAGGGCAGGGATGGACAACTTCTTTGTTATTGCCGGCCGCGTCACAGTTTTTTTACTAACGGCCGCCAGTAATACCAAGTACGAAGAAATGGGTTTGATCGGGTAGTGTCCCATATTCTCGTGCCGAAAAGTGCAATAAAAGATCAAGTTTTTTGTAATTTCCTGGTTTCAACATGTTTTTTATTCAGTAAAGAAGTTTTTGTCAATGCACGGCCACGATTACACATACTGTAATCATAGGCGGCGATTCCCGGGGTAGCAGGGGTGGCGGTCACCCCACTCAAAATTTCTAGGGTGGCGGCCATTATAAAAAGTCTCCTGGATTGTTGCGTTTGCACCGATAATATTAGCGATAACAGATGGTATAATATCACTATAAACGTGCGCATATTGCGTAATTTTATCATGTGTCAAACCGCTCGGATTTGATCATTTCGCCACCCCACACGAAAAACAAATTGCTAAAAAATCGACGCCTATCACTGTAATATACATGTGCCTAGCCTCATAGTAGGTTGTGCATCCATGGCTTGGGGCCTTACAACCTGTAGAGGCTCAAAACATTCAAGATTAAAATTTATTTCACAGAAATGCGTTCAACCATCTTCTTTCAACCAGTTAAAGTTGTTTGTTGGGTAGCTAAACGCGGAAGACTTTACTGGATTTAAATCGTCATCCTGGCAAATGCATAGGCCCTTTTGTTGCCCTTTTTTGGCCCAGAGTTCTACCGAAATCGTGGCACAAACGAGACAAACACAGTTTACTAAAGATATTTCTCCTGCTACGGGACAGAAGAAGCCCACAGGCAAAGCATGCTGTTTTGGGTTTTATGTTGTTGTGATGATAACCTTTTAAAGTATCATTGGCTTTTAGTGGAAAGTTCCCAAGATAACAGGCGGTGTACAAGTGTATGAGCCAAAGGTAAATGCAAACAGGAGGTAATTTATTATTATTTCACTGATGATGACTACAATAGTTTTATCTAACGCCTGTAGTACTGAGGTTACGTTATTGGATCCATTTACAACTTTGTTGTTTGTATAGATCTAGTAGTCATTTTCTGTATTGTTTCAACGTCAAACGTTCAGTAATCGAAAGGTAGTGTTTTGGGGATTGCTTCTACTTTTAGAGGTCAAATAATAGCTTTGTGGTTAGTGGGACTGCCTTGTGCTTGTAAGGTTGTGGGTTCTAATCCCGTCTCGGTCGTTTGTGATCCCCTCAACAAAATGCTCTTGTGCACCAGTTCAGAGGAATTTTGTAAAATTGATTTTACAAAACTACAATAAGGCAAGTAGCTTGACAGCAGGTATAACGTTGTTTCACCAACTAAGAATAAAAAACATCAAAAAACACAATTTTTTTAGCTGTAACTAGACAAACCATTCGTACATTGCGACCAGATCAACCTGTTCAACAAAGTGTACCAAATCCGTGCCGACCATTCTATGACTCGATATAGGTATGCCGTACATTTGTTTTGTGCAATTTATAATCATAAAAATATCAAAAAAATTCAGTTAAACACACACTGCAATCAAGACCTTGCTTGGAAAATACTAACGCGGCCTACACTATGGTGCGTAACCGGTTTTCAGTCTTTTTGTAAGGCAAAACTTATTGCGGAAGTAACTACGGCTAATTTGTTTAAATGATCATTCATATAGGGCGTTTTGAAACGCAAAATTCTTATCAAGTTATAACAGCCATTAATCGTGCGGACGCCAGCTGATAGAATAGCCCACTGGGTAAAAATTGCCATTGTCGCTTTTTAAAGGCTCAACACGTCCCAAAGGTAATTGGTAACATGACATAACCACTATTGAGCACCAGTAAATTCTTGGTACGCTTGTTTGCCGATCAAAACATGTTTTTGCGTCGGCGTGATTTTAAACAATTGGATGTTTAGTTCGCCAGAGTAAACTTGTCTGGGTCGTTTAACCGGAAATATTGTTGTTGGGTGACCTGAGTTAAATGGATTGGGGCTTAGGACGAGGTGACGTCACCAAAACACGACTTCTACCTGTTTAAAGCAAGGTCGTGATAAAAATATAAACAAAAAGTGCTCCCGCAGTTCGTTCAAACACTTTTAAACCTTTTAAACGTCATGGTTGCTACTCATAAAAAGATATAACTGTAAACAGTGGTTTATCTTTTTACAATGTCGACACCCCCAACTAGGTATAATTCTCGTTTAGGATCTTCGAAGGTTCCAGCAAAATCTGGTTATGTTTTAAAATGCATTTATGTGAAACAAAAATGTTCGTTTGGCCCTAAAACACTAATTAATACTCCATGAATCTAAATCACGTTTAACTGTCACATCCATCAGCGTAACAAGACAAATACCACAAAACACCTGCGACCGTAATTAGAATAATCCTAATTATGACGTCACAATCATTGTTTGTGACGTCACGCTTACCTCTTTAACAACGTCGGCGCGTTCGATAAATCCGAACGAGTCCTTCATGGCAGTGACGATTCCAGTGAAACGCTTTGGTGGAGCTCGTTCCACAAGAGTGATTTTGCGGGCACGCATCACACTGGTTCTGTGACGACACAAAGGTTCATGACGTCACGCTTAAATGAACCCCCGTTACGCTTAAGTGCACGAAGGGTTTGGAAGGGCCGCTCAGGCATTGATAATTTGTGAAGAAAAGTATCATCGCTTTTCTTACATTTATGCTTCATACACAGAATTTTTTAACATTCAACTAATATTTTTAGGTTTAAAAACATGTTTTGTCAAATATAAATTTGAAAAACTTAAAAAAAAAAGCGTGTATGAAAAGTTTTTTACATTCGGCACAAAAATTAGGTAAATTTTGTTAACCAGTTACAATGGCAAAACATACTCATGTATATCACAAATAAGTTCAAGTGGCAATAAAGCCATCTTTTCCATGTTACCAATACCTTTTTTCGGTTGCAATATTAAAGGACACTTTGTCTCCTGGTTGAAGGATAAGATTTGGGTTGGTGAGGTCGTTGGCTGAATAGTGTAAGAAGAAATATTCCTGTGAAGAAAATACAAATTAGTGAAATAAAACTTGAACCAGTAAAATCCAACATTTGTGAATATTTAAACTTTTTTGATGCCTCCTATTTTGTTTATTGGATATTGGTTTAGAGCAGTGGTTCCCAATCGGGGAGGAATTTCCACTTTGTAGTAAAGTTATTCATGATAAGTTTAGTATTTTTTTTAGTTAGTCCAATGATTCCAAATTTTTAAATATGAACTCTTATCACTTCTTGTCTAGTAGGGGAGAAATGAAAAGTTCCAAAATGAGCAAAGGGGGGATGCATCAAGAAGGTTGGGAACCACTGGTTTAGAGTTTTAACTCTTTCACATTCAGATCAGTGTTTTTATTACAAAAGGCTTAAAGCACTAACACCCGACGACCAAAACTAGTTACATCTTGACAACAATGCTACCATTAAAACATGTTTCCAAGTAACAACTGACCAATTGCAACAGCAGCAATTAAAGCAGCTTAGTCATTAAATGAGCTGTTTAAAAAAAGTGGTTTATATGGCTGAGTGGTTACGCCAGAAAGTTTGCTATGCTTAACTTGACAACAATGAGGGAAAATCTTGAAAACAACATTTATGGCTAGCGTTGGTTGACATTTTTACAAGATAACCAGACAAAAAAATAGTTGAACCTACACAACATAAAGACTGACTTTGTTGTCCCTTGAGTATTGTATGTGTTTTGCTTGGTACAAACACTGATTTAAGTACTAGATAATTTAAATGCGTTCATGGAANTCCACTTACCGTTTCATTGTGCAATAGAAACAGAAAAAATAAAAAAGGCAAACAAGAGGTTGTTGAAAGGCTGTGGTTGTAAACAAGGCAGTGCTGAAATATAACACACACTCTTGTGCAAAACAGAAAACATACAACTCACAAAATTTGTTAGATATCTGTAGTGTACTGACCTGATATGTTGTACAGTTTTCTGTGAATGCAAGACTTCGTTTTTCTTGGCTGCAACACAAAATTCGAAGCTAGTATTTAAACATATCTACAGTCAGAACTAGAAAGAACTTGCTGGAAATTAGGTAACCCTAAAGCCACCAATACATTGTACTAAATACAAAAACATTAGTCTTATCAAAAATATACTGGCTCAAATAGTTCTTAAAAGCAACATGCTTTAATAAATTAGTATCTTTTTAATGAAGAATAGTTTGCAGTAAAATTGATTGTAACACATGAAATATTTTCGGATTGTCAAAATTTTATCAGACAAATTTTATGTCATGACTATCTCACATTCTTGCCACCAAATCGTTATGAAAGACACCTAATGAACACCATTAATTTATTTCTCTAACACATTTATCAGTAACTAATAAGCTGAGAGGTTAATAACTATACAAGCGGTTTAATTTTAAGGTCATAGTTTAACATAGGCGCACGCGGCAATAAAAATTTGGTACCTCACCTGTGCAAATTGTGTAAAAAGCAGATCTGATTGCAGTTGGTTTTCGTGGCGTTAAATTGCAAAATCAAGAAAAAACTACAGTTACGGAACTAGGCTAAACGTTGGCTTGAAAACAGCAGCTGAACTTGAAGTTACTTGCGGCGAAACGGCTGTACAGTGAATCGAAGCTTCTCCGCATGAAATAAAGAACTCGTTGCAACGAGGAAGAGCCTTCTTTCTCCGCGGGGAATAATAAATATTTCAAATGCTGCCAAGCATAAAATTAACAACGCAAATCGGCATTTACAAACCAATTTTGTTTACAAAGCAAGTTTAAAAAACAATGGGAGTTATTTTACAATAATGCATCACATTGTTACGAAACAAGGTCGTTTATTTTATGCTGCCTTGCTAAATTCTAAGTTAAAGATTGAGAAGCACTCCATAACATTTTCAAAATGTACTTGTAAACGCCAATTGCGTTCGACGTTATTGACTGTTTAAAAGGGTTTAATTTTCGTCGAAGAGTTTTGTGCATGATTCGTCGAATTAATTTTCAAGCTTTTCGGGTGTAACCAAAACAGAACGCTTCATTTTGCTTTACATGGGTCCTCTTCCGAGAGGCACACAAATTGTTCTCACCCTGTTTATTGTACAGTTTCTTATGTAGATGCTGATAAACGTAGTGTTGCTGGGTGACCTACTACTTTTGATTGTTTCATGTACAATTTTTTCCACTTAACAGTTGATAGATCTTACCTTGCGAATATAACCGGTATTAAACAAACTTTTCTGAGGTTCTGCTGCAAAAGCAAGAAATTTTTTTCATGTAATTCTTCACCTCTGAAAAAAAAAATTAAAAATGGCAAACAACTTGTTCAGTGATTTTATTTGCTTTCCAGACTTGTTTATTGCACAAAACAGACAAACAAACTTATCCATGAAAGTCAGAAAGTGTGGAATAGGAATAACGATATATTTTTAATGAACTAATAAAGAGCACAATCACGGAAGTTAGACAAAAAAATTCCTCATGTGGCGTTTACAAGTAAATAACCTTTTCCAAAAATATTTTGGCCCAAACAAGCCCACACAAAGTCACAAGAAAAAATACAGACAAAACTTAATATGATACTGAAGAATCCTAAACTTTTTCATAAACCTATAATTTAGTTCATTTAAAATAAAGTTGTACCAAGATAATCACAATTTTTTAAACCAAAATTCTGTGTTAAATATGTGGATAACTGGCCGCAATACAATGATGCAAAAAATTGCATGTGTAAAAAGGTCTGAAAAAAATTAATTCCACAGCAATTTAGGAAAGGAACTTTCTGTTCTGGTTTTTCCCAAAGAGTGTCTCTCGAATTTCTGGCATCATCTGAAACGAAGAATGTTTTTTTATGATAATAAAGTTAACAAGTAAAGAAATACAAGAATGTAAAGAAAATAGTATATGTGGATCCTTCAGAAAAAATGGCCCCTTATTTTTCAAACAGGCATACAATGCTGATTTTAAATGTGTATTAACATTCTTTTGTGACGTATTTCTAGAAAAAACTTTTATATTGGGGTATATAAAGTCCATAAATAAAAAAGTAAAGTAGAAGTTCGAAATTTACTTCAGTTTTAACTACCACAGTTTGTTAAATGCCACTTGCAGAGATACCATTCAGGCCACCCAGATAGCCTTACCAAACAATCGACTATTCATCACAAAAGGTCTTCCTAACCACGTTAATGTCATAATTTGTTACCACACACTTCAATGACAGCCATTACAAACTTGATAATTGTGACTTGCAACACAGAACTACGAGTCAAGTAGTAGTTTCATTGACAAAATTTTTTAAACCTAATCATTAAACAGAAATTTACCTGACGGCCCATAAGCTCTAGTCTGGCATCCAAAGTGTTTTTCACTTTAATAGCTCCAGTTTTGCTTGTCATAACAACTCCACCGCAAGTATTGGCAGTGAGAAAGTCTCGTTCATTTATCACAATGTTGACATCCGTACCAGTTTCTTTCTTGTACTGAGCATGGGCCTTGGGTAATGCTTTCTGCAATGCACAAACACAAAACATATTTTTTAATCTATTTTAAACTGAACGAACCTTCATTTGATTAGTTATCAGTCTTGGTGAACAAAATATACTGGCCCAAATAGTTCTTAAAAGTGACATGCTTTTTTCACCAAACATTTTTGGCAATAACTAATGCCATCATCAGTGCTGCAATAAAATTTGCACCAAATATACAGGTATTTATGCACGTTAGTGCAGAAACGTAAAGATAACAAGGTGCGAAAAATTACACCAGTATATTTTTTATGAGAGGTATGAACAGATCCATGTTTACTGCTCCAAAGATATTAATTCAGTGTAATAAATCAGGTAATTTAAATTAAAACAATACCAACTAAGCTTTTTGCTTACAGACAAAAGGTTTAGACAGTATTTTATTAACATCCTTTTTGCAGTGTATCTTGTACAACCACTTGGCTGCATTGACAAAATCCTTTGCCAATAACTACTTGTTGATCTTAAAATGGAACTTTTTCTTCAGGTCATATGAAAAGATTGGATAGACTCTCAGTCACACCAATAAATGTTCATTCAATCAAACCAAACACAAGCAAATATTGCCAACGCTACATGCAAGGCTAGGATGATAAGAGACCCAAGACAGAAAAAGATGAGGTTACAGCATGTATTTGGTTTGAACTATGACCGTTTTGATCACAATAATGTTTGTATATACCAGTTTTTTTTCAACCTAAAAGTCTCCATTTTTATGTTTTTCCGGTGGTTAAAGTTAATTACAAAATATTAGTTTTCTGTTTCACTCAACTCACTGTCACCACATCAATGCCAGACTTATATACCGCAAGTTAATCTCAAAAAAATTGTCATTTAAAAGGATTGCTATTATGAGCCAAGGTGTGAAAAAAGTGGGAAACTATTGGCCTGTCAAAAGGCCTTTTGTACGTCATCTACTGATTTGGGAACTATTTCAAAATGCAAACCTATTAGGCCAATTTCTCAAGTATATATTTTCAGATTTAACTTGTATGCATGTGCGTGAAACCATTAAATAATAAAACAATTTACATGTGGTAAAGGCAGCAACTTGTTTTAGGTATTTTAGTTCAAAAGTTAGGTGACACTGCCTAATTTACCAACCAGGACTAGTGTAAGTGAGTTTCACAGCATTACCTTGACAATATCCACATCCTCTTTCAGGCATTGTACAATCACAATGTCTTCAAGAATTTGAAACAAGCCTTGAGAAATCAGGCCTGACATGAGCTCAGTGTAGCGGGCCTTATCATTTTGGATTTCGTTTAACCTGCTACGAGCTTCATTGAGTATTGCCTAAAAAACAAATATTTGTGTTATTGTAAGAATCAGTTGATAAAAATATTAAAAAATACGACAATTTTTAGAACTCCTTAATGCAGGAGGATCAATCAATATTGCATGATGGTATATTATTTAAATAGTCCAGACATAAATATGTAAAGGCAAGAATAAATGTAAAAAGCAATACTACCCTCATAACCTTTTCAATGCAAATGAATACCACTAACAAAATTTACCTCTATGTGATCTTCACGAACTTTCAAGATTTTTAATCTTGCTGCATTAACCAGTTGAGACTGTTGCCTGCAGAAAAAACAAAATAAAATAATAAAAAAAGTGCTGGTAAAATAAATTAAAAAACTTTAGTTAATTTGTCACGTGCAAAGTATTCTTGAAAAATACTCCTTACACTTTTTTCTGTTGTTCCAATTGTTTTTCCTTTCTTTCATAAAACGACAAGATTTTTTGCCTTTGTTGTTGCACCAAGCGACTTTTCTCTATTTCAAATTCTTCTTCGGCCTGCATCAAAAAAAAATTTTATTCACCTAACATCATATCAAAATCTAGTTTACACCAACATAACAGAAACTTTACATTTTTACAACATTGTCAATTTGATTGCATTAAACAAACCTTAGCATTGATTTCATCAACTTTTTCATCTGCTTCTTGATCTATAAATGCTATCATATGCTCAATCTGCAACAAAGAGAATTATGTGTCAAATTCTGACAAAAAGTACAACTAGATTAGTTGAAATTTAGTTTGCCTGTGCTACTGAATTTGAGTCAAGTCCGTACAACAAACACAATAATAAAAAGCAATGGCAAAATTATGAAATATCATTGATATTAAAGGCTTTCTTAGCTCAATGCAAAGATTTTGGTACTTTATGTCTATGTAATTTTAAGTATTTAAGTATATCCTGCACTGCCAGTTTAGTATTATTTACATGGTTAGTTTTTTGGACACAATTAAAAAATAAATTGAATATTAACTTTCCAAATAAAAACACAACCCTCACCTGCTTTTTAACATCAGCATCGCTTAAGCCCATCTTCATTCTAGTTGTTTATGACTTTTAAAAAGAACTGAAACAAAGAGTTAAAACGTAAGAAACGAAATTTACAACACATTTTAAGATTGCCTTTAGGAGGACAAAGTGTGATGAAACAAGTTTGACAAAAATCCAACTGACAAATAGTGGCAAACAAACCCAAAACAAACTTAAAAACCTTGCTTTTATTTACAAAAAAGAAACAATCATACAGGTCTTGTGCTCAATACAGCTTATCATAGCAAACAAAATATCGTACTTCCGTATATTATTTCTACGAAACAGTAAATTCTGGCAACGAATACAAAAACTATAACACGTGTAAAATCATTTACTGTAAAACAATTGTATTTTAAAAATAATTATAATAGTTGTACACATTTAAATAGTGTCTAGGCACTTGAAAAAATACTTTGCTTAATAATTTGACGTAGTTTTTCGCTGTGCTAGTCCAAAATAGTTGTTCAATGCAATTTTATCATGTGATCGGATTTCACTGCTATTCACGTTTTACGCAACTACTTATTTCGAACTTTGGAATTAATACAGTCATATACAAAACTAACAAATGGTAATAGAAAAGTTTCAACCCAAATAAAAATTTACATTTTACGCAAAACTTAACTGTTACGACAAACCACCAAATATGCGGTAAAGCAAAAACTAACAAACAAACAAAAATCTTCTTACCAGAGGAAAAATAATATAGCAGTGGTCTTGAAACTTTGAGCAAGTTAATTGAATCCTATCAGTACGTCGATCTATAAGTAATGCATGGAAAGGGTTAATATGTGGTTTACGTCACGATTATACAGGAAATCTCGTGACTCACGTGCGACGTTGACATAGAAATCAAACAGAAGTTTTAATCCCTTGGGGATTACTAATTCTGTAGTTTTTGACGACTCGTAATAGTTAAACGTCCAGGCAATCCAGTTCAACATTGGCACAGACGTTTAAGATCCCAATTAAAAGAATCATAAAAAATTCAGCAATTCGTTCAGTGGCTGCGTCGTTTTGTCCGCATGTCTGATATAGTGCTTTAAAATATTTCACATTAAGCCTTCACGTTTGTTATCACCTTATAAATGCTTAGCGCACTCCTGTATCGCTTAGTTGATCTTAAAATCCCTTGCTAGTGCACTTCAATACCGCTTAGGGCACCTTCCCATATCACTCAGAACATTCCACACCTTCAGGGTAAAATCGATAAATGTAAGCATGGTTGCATCGTCTAGCGGATAGAACCAATCTTAGATTTAGATTTTTTAGATTACTTAATCTTTTCTTCGTTTCGTATAAATGACTTTCTATGGCTGTATTCACAAAGGTACCGATTCATTGACTGTTGCATCTTTTGCATGTTCGGCTGGGCACCTTCTACAATATGCCAGGGGCTCTCAATCGGGGGGAGGTTTATGCAGAGTTTCTCTTGTTAATATATACGTTTAGCTTTGAATATCAGTTAAAGGGATCCGACCCCCAAATTTCGAAATTGTACATTAAAGCAGGCTACTCCTGGCAAAAATCTCCAAGTTTTCCATTAAGTTAGGTTTACTTGTCTCCAATCAAAAATTTGGGCTGGCTTTGCTATTGTTTTCTGGGCAAGCTAACACTGCAAAGAAAAACGGTTTCGCAACAAGGTTTATTGGGCATTTGTGGCAGGTTAACCCTCTTCGACGGTGGCACAAAATCTTGCGTTTCCTCTTGTGTCGAAGAGGGTTAACCGCATTCGAGGCAGCAAAATAACATAGTAATAATAATAAACGCGAAAAAAACGTGCAAACAAAGCAAAACTTTCCGGGTCTGCGCAGTTCTGAGAGAAAAGGGCCTCTCTCGGTTCCGAGATAAAAAAGCAAACTCTTTGGATCTTTCAAGTAGCGAGAGAGAGAGATCCTTTCCAGATTTTACAACATCATGTGGAAGCTTTAAACCAGAAAAGTTGGTGTATTTCCTTCTGCAGGCACATCCCAATGCGAAACTTGAGAAAAACCGCAACAATTTCAAAGCACAGAAAGCAATGTGAAAATCAAACTCTTTACTTTCCTGGCGGTCTGGACTTGATCAATGCAAGGGCAGTGTCGATTTTCGAAAACGCCGCAAAATAATGACATTTCAACGTATAGGCTCATATATAGAAACAGTTGCAGAAAATCATTAAATGCTTTTTCTTAGGGTTAGGATTTAGACAGTTACAAAGATTGCTGTTTCAATTGGGAAAATTATTGCCGAGGTAAGTTAGTCATGTCCTTACTTTTGTAAACAACCAAGGTCTTCAAAATTTTATCAGGAAGGTTAGAATTTAAACAAAATTTCAACTCTGGTTCCAACGACAATAAAAACACCCACACTATGCACTGCCCGCATTTAACCACATCGCTCATATTTCGTACGTCTCACAACGCAATAAATTTCGTACGACGCATCCTGCGACGTTTCAACCACACAGCCCGGGCGTGACGTACCTGCTGACGTCATCCATCGCTACGGCGTCACCGACACGCAAAACCCAGCGGTTGTTTGTTAGTTGAGGGCGAAGTAGTGAAAACAAAAGCACAAAGGTTAGTCACTTTTACTCTTTCAATCCTGACGTCGTTTTTCGATGCATTTATTACAATGCGCGCAATTTTACGTAAATTGTAGCGATTTATTTGCGCTACGCATCAAAATTGCCTACGCGAGAAAAACTAGGGCGGTAGATTCACATCTTACTGGACCGGGGGCCACGCTAAAAGCGATGAAATGTGCAAAATTTTTTTGTCCGGGAAGAGCGCCCGAAACCACTTTTAAAACGTAATAAAGATTGTAATATCCTCCTCTGGTTGTTTCAAGTACAATGTAGCCACAAGTAGCTCAAATCAGAACTCTCGCCAAAAACGATTTGATTTCTAAAGACCAAAACGCTCCATGGGCCAAAGCATTTTGATTTGTAAAGTTGGGTAGATCACAAGCACAGAGAAGTAATATTGNCTCGGTTCCGAGATAAAAAAGCAAACTCTTTGGATCTTTCAAGTAGCGAGAGAGAGAGATCCTTTCCAGATTTTACAACATCATGTGGAAGCTTTAAACCAGAAAAGTTGGTGTATTTCCTTCTGCAGGCACATCCCAATGCGAAACTTGAGAAAAACCGCAACAATTTCAAAGCACAGAAAGCAATGTGAAAATCAAACTCTTTACTTTCCTGGCGGTCTGGACTTGATCAATGCAAGGGCAGTGTCGATTTTCGAAAACGCCGCAAAATAATGACATTTCAACGTATAGGCTCGTATATAGAAACAGTTGCAGAAAATCATTAAATGCTTTTTCTTAGGGTTAGGATTTAGACAGTTACAAAGATTGCTGTTTCAATTGGGAAAATTATTGCCGAGGTAAGTTAGTCATGTCCTTACTTTTGTAAACAACCAAGGTCTTCAAAATTTTATCAGGAAGGTTAGAATTTAAACAAAATTTCAACTCTGGTTCCAACGACAATAAAAACACCCACACTATGCACTGCCCGCATTTAACCACATCGCTCATATTTCGTACGTCTCACAACGCAATAAATTTCGTACGACGCATCCTGCGACGTTTCAACCACACAGCCCGGGCGTGACGTACCTGCTGACGTCATCCATCGCTACGGCGTCACCGACACGCAAAACCCAGCGGTTGTTTGTTAGTTGAGGGCGAAGTAGTGAAAACAAAAGCACAAAGGTTAGTCACTTTTACTCTTTCAATCCTGACGTCGTTTTTCGATGCATTTATTACAATGCGCGCAATTTTACGTAAATTGTAGCGATTTATTTGCGCTACGCATCAAAATTGCCTACGCGAGAAAAACTAGGGCGGTAGATTCACATCTTACTGGACCGGGGGCCACGCTAAAAGCGATGAAATGTGCAAAATTTTTTTGTCCGGGAAGAGCGCCCGAAACCACTTTTAAAACGTAATAAAGATTGTAATATCCTCCTCTGGTTGTTTCAAGTACAATGTAGCCACAAGTAGCTCAAATCAGAACTCTCGCCAAAAACGATTTGATTTCTAAAGACCAAAACGCTCCATGGGCCAAAGCATTTTGATTTGTAAAGTTGGGTAGATCACAAGCACAGAGAAGTAATATTGGGAAGAACCTTCTTAACCACCAGGTCTGCCACCAGCGAAAATAACCAAAATACTGATGACGCATTTGTTTGATTACGTCATTGCCCAGGTGTGCACCTTGAATATGCTACCGTTGCATTTGATTTGCGAATACGTTCGTTTCAACAGCTGATAGTTTAAAAGAATTCATACATAAACCCAGTGACGTCACACAAAGGCTGTGTGACGTAGCCGCGTGACGCAACACTGGGGATTGTAGCGAGCGGGGCGGGGGGTAATGCCCCCTAAAAACAAAACAAACAGAGTGAGTTGGAGCAAAAAGTACAAACGGGGGGAAGCGAAGTTAAAAAATCGGTTCTGTGACGTCAAGGTCACGTGTTCATTGCCGCAATGACGTAACAGCGGTCAGAGGGGGCCTACTGCACGCAGCACCCCGCGTTGCGTCCGTTGTCTCTCGTCTTGAGGCAGTACTTCGGTCGGTATTTCTCGAGGTACTGGAGCTGTTTGCTGTTGATCGCGCCTCGCCTTTTCCTGCGGGAAAACACCGGGGTAAAGCGAGCGGGAATTCCCCGGAAGGGATCATGCAAATTACCAGCGGGTGTAAATATGCTCGTACATGCACTTCCTAGATATTTTGGTTGTTAGCCGTTTTGCTAGCTTTTTATTAATCGCATATTAAAGAAAGGGGTTTTATCTGTTAGTATTACATTTGATCGTTCACCAAAACGTAATAAATGGCCAATTTTTTTGATGACTTACTTGATTATGCATGCTTTTTAACCAGCCAAAAGTTTTAATCAATGATCGGCCGCCATTACATATACTTTGTGCGGCTTCATTAAAACGGTATGCATCTGCCACATTAAACTATGCATCGCATGCATGCGGATATTCAATACGGGGATCTGTCAAGAATTTTCCCATATTTTTCCAGGCTGAGCCTCGGGAAAAGGAAATGCTTGAAAGGCAGACACATTCGGAATAACGCCTCTTACAGATTTGGCGTCACGAACATTAATTTCACGAAACTTACTGGCGAATTAGTTCCACTGCATCTTCGTATCTCATCCCGCTCTCCATTAGAGCTAAGGCCACTAGTACTGGAGCCCTGCGGATAAACAAAAGAAAAAATCAGGCTAAAAGCTCAGTTAAGCTTTTGTTAGCAAGAGAACAGGGCTGATAGCAAACACATGCGGGTGTTTTAAACAATGTTCATTATCACACCAACATATAAGCTTTATTTAACGTCTCTCGATCTAAGAAGCCAGCAGACACAAAGAAATAACTAGAGAGGTGGCGTTCTCCATATTTTCATTCCACATACACTACCACCTCAAAATGATGTTCTCCACATATACCATTTTCTTTATTACATTGGATATATTTTCAATACCCACATTACATTGGGTCCCTAATTCCCTTGGCATTTTATAACATGATTGTTTCTGCTAGCATAAACATATGGGTCCCCACACACATGCAATTTCTGAATAGTAGTGATGTTTTTAGAACGTGATCGGTTTAAAAATCAGTTTTACAAATTTAAAAGTAAAGATTTCCATTTATAATTTAACTAAATCATTT
>QXVZ01004841.1:0-11937 GCA_008931825.1 Phallusia fumigata
GTTTCCTGACCATAAATCGCAATCCGCAAAATCCGCTACTTTAAAATATTACTAACATATATTTCAGCTTCACCACAAGCAAAATTTCGTTTTTTAAGGCGATTTTCTAGAATAGGGAATATTTCGATACATTGCTGGCTTTAATGTAGTATAGACACAATCATTCGAACAAAACGAAAAGCGAAAGTTTTCCCCTTACACATACACCGTATGACGTTTTGGCGGCGGTAGCCAGAACCCATTGGACGACAAACATATCGTAAACTTTATGAGACAGACTGGGCGTTTGAACTGCGGAATTATGCAAAGTTTTTCGTCCACTGAAAAAGCATCCACTAAACTTTTCACACACGTGACAACATTTACTGTACAACACGCAAAGTCAACAATATACAAAAACAGTGACTAAAGCTTCCTTTAGTTTATAGTTTCCATCCCACATGTCAGCTAATGTTTACAAATAAAACGTATTACGTCATTAACTTCCGCTGTGTTGTGCTACTTACTTGGGCAGCAGAAAAATGCGTAACAGCATTTCCGGCAAGTAATATCTTCGTCCTCGGCGTTGTTCATGATCTGGCGAGACATTTCGTTTGTCCAGAAATCAGTTGTTTACCAGAGATAACCCTGAATTCCTACCAAACGTGAACAAGAAGCAAATGAAGGTTTTACCTTACTATTCAACTTTCCGCAAATCGGATTACGAATAGTTTTCGGCTTTTGCTTAGCATGTGGTCCTCATGGATCCTTGGTGTGACATTTCTACTCGCGCGTTCTAAGTTGTTGACCTACGCTTTCATTGCCTTTACTGCCGGACTAAATAAATTTTTTGCTGGTCAGTAAACTAATGTGACGTATATTGGCTATTAACATATTCATGCAACAGTAAGTGGAAGCAAAAGACCCATCTTTTGCATCGTCATTATTATCTGCGTTTCGTTATTATCTATGACCACAGTACTCACTAAACCTTAATCGGATTCTGTCTGACTTACTTAGAATTTGTTGGTAGTTATTTCGACTGCTTGCACGTATAACGAGTTTCTCTGTAAGTCTTGTTCAACTGACTTTTAGTGTTTTGCAAAAGGTTGGCTAAATTAAACAAACAATTGGTGGAGTCCTAAACGGTCGCATGTGTGATTTTGTACGGCGCTAAACCGCGTGTTAAACAACAAACATTCTAGATTACTTCTAGAATAGTTGTTTCGAATCCCGTATTTCTGGAAATGACGCTGTAACAGGAACTACACACGAATTAGGGATACTTAGACACCGCTGTTGACAAAATAACATCGGTTCCTTATTACCCAATAGAAGCGGTTTAGGATTTCATGCTCTATTTTGAACATCTCTAATTGTAGCATGGTGTGGTCGACAAGTTGGTTTCTATACTAGCTTCGTCCCATCAACCGTGTCGAACTTAACTTGAAGCTCCTATGTAGCGTTTGTGCAAATCGTTTGAAACGAATTCGATGATTAAAATGCCTGGCATGACTGCTTTAAACTGAGGTTGCAAAACTCTTCCTACACATGCAAAGCTGCAAAAAAACAAACTGTTATTGGCAACGCTCTGCACCTATACTTCAATCGCTCACTGTGTATTCCAACATTGAAAACAACGTCTGAATTTAATTGCGATTCGAGTTTTTTATAGATTCTGGTTGCCCACATTAAATGTGTTTGCCTGACTGCCCATAAATCTGTTACTTTTTTCATATCGTATCGAAATGTTGACAGTTAGCAAACACTACTGTTTTATGATAGCCTATGATCTTCTAACTTACGCTGAAAAGCCGCACGTTTATTGCGTTTGCGCATTTTCTGGTTTATTTTCGGACCACTATGCGAAAGTAGGGTATATGGAATAGAAGTGATGTAGCTAACACTTTGTTAGTAATGTAGAAATGTTTTACTGTAAAATCTTCGATTTCTCAGTAGGTAAGCGTCGATTTCCTCAAAAATTAGAAATGCTTTGTTGTGTTTTTGTTAACTGGACTGCATACTTATTTGCACTGAAACCTTTTATAAAACTCTATCCGATGCAACTGTTCACTGGGATCAAATCATTTGCTTTGTTTACCGCCTGTCTGCACTTTATGCTCAGTGATCTGCTTAATAAAATAATTAACTTTATAACACCAACATCTTAACGGCCACGTAAATCTTAAGCCAAGCCTAGCAGTCTAGCGCATGATTTCCACCCAACTCAAGGGCAGACCAGTTTTCCAAACCTGCTGTTTGAGTTGAGCGTATCTATGGACTGCATTTTTCAAATGTTGCTGGCTAAGGGCCCTTGCAACCACCTTTTTTCACTGCTTGCAAAGCGTTTTTACGCGTGGTCAGTCAAGCGGCGTTGTGGTGTTGTGGCGGACCGCACTTAAAGAACGCAACTAACCTCGCGTTTTTAGAGCACAAAATTAAAACTACCTAAGCTTCTACTGTTGCCCCAATCCTAATTAAGCACNCGAAAGTAGGGTATATGGAATAGAAGTGATGTAGCTAACACTTTGTTAGTAATGTAGAAATGTTTTACTGTAAAATCTTCGATTTCTCAGTAGGTAAGCGTCGATTTCCTCAAAAATTAGAAATGCTTTGTTGTGTTTTTGTTAACTGGACTGCATACTTATTTGCACTGAAACCTTTTATAAAACTCTATCCGATGCAACTGTTCACTGGGATCAAATCATTTGCTTTGTTTACCGCCTGTCTGCACTTTATGCTCAGTGATCTGCTTAATAAAATAATTAACTTTATAACACCAACATCTTAACGGCCACGTAAATCTTAAGCCAAGCCTAGCAGTCTAGCGCACGATTTCCACCCAACTCAAGGGCAGACCAGTTTTCCAAACCTGCTGTTTGAGTTGAGCGTATCTATGGACTGCATTTTTCAAATGTTGCTGGCTAAGGGCCCTTGCAACCACCTTTTTTCACTGCTTGCAAAGCGTTTTTACGCGTGGTCAGTCAAGCGGCGTTGTGGTGTTGTGGCGGACCGCACTTAAAGAACGCAACTAACCTCGCGTTTTTAGAGCACAAAATTAAAACTACCTAAGCTTCTACTGTTGCCCCAATCCTAATTAAGCACTTAATGCCAAAGTTAAGCTAGGCCTTTGTTTGCATCATGTACATCTCAAAAGCGGTAACGATGCAAAGTTTTTAACCAGGCCCGCAAGGCAATTAAGCCGTGCTCAGAAGTTGGTGTAACGCCAAGGCCGTGTTTTACCTTTTTTCCTGGCAAGATTTCTGCCAAGAATTTCAAATTGCTGGTATTTAAAATTACTTCTGCCTCGGGTCGTTTGCCTTTTAAGTGGTATTTTTTGTAAAGGAGAATTGGACCTTTTAGTGTTATGCAGGACAAAACCTATCTGCCTTATGGTTTAATTTTAGCCGCCTGTGGTTGACGTAATATTTGCGCTGCGTCGATCAGGAGCATGTAATAAGCGTAATACGTACAAGTACATAGTTCGCGGTTCTAACGGTCAAGTAACTTTGGCGCGCGTCGCCGAGTTATTTCCGGTAATGACAACAACTGCGTTTGTAGAAACACAGCGAATGTTTTACACAAATATAGACTTGTATCTTTCCATTGGTAAAAAGTAACCTGATCTTGCTGCTGTGTAAACATGACAGTTGTTTTGCACTTGATTTGTGTAACAATAAAACTGATAAATTTTGCACAACTGAAGTAATCATCAGCCACAACCAACGTTAATTATCGCGCAAAGTGTTTGCGGTTCACTGTATGCGTAACACACCTGTCTCCTTTCTTGTTTAATCTTGACGCCAATGGTTGATGAAACATTTGCGTTGATCGGGAGCTTGTAACAAGTGGAACTGGTAACATGTAGGAGCTAGAACTCTTCAGAAAACAGAACCCGCTGTGGTGTTGATACGACGACTGATGAACGGCGCTAGGAACAGTAGTGCTGTACCAATTTTTTGATCAAACAAAGTAACCATAACCTACTGCAAATGTTTTCTCACACAAAACAACTTGCTCAAAGCGTTGTCGTGCGTGCAGGGTCACCTTACCTCTCGCACCAACCTTACTATACTTCACATAAATGCACATATCTTGACACACACATATATAGCATTTTTTCATTTTTAATTTGTTTGTTTGGTGTCATCGGTGGGTATAACGATATTTGAATATGTTGTGCTCATAAAGAGTCCGCCATTGAGCTACCTGTATTTCTTGCAGTTATGATGGATCTTTTAGAAAGTTGGAATCGTGGTAACATCTCGGCAGTCAATATAATTGCGGCAGATTTCTCAGCTTGGGCATGTTTATTGTGTATTGTCTTACTCTATTTCACGAAAAAGTCCACATGTAAACACCAAGAGATATGCTTTTGCTGATTTCACGCCACAAAACCGTAACGACGTTTACGAGTTTTCATTAGTTCTAATACCTTTATGATACATTTGCACGAAAGTGTTAAGAACAGTGGAGTTGTACCTAATTTGCGAAAACGATTTAGCAACCAACAGCGGATGTTTCCTTGCACAAAACAACCGCTAATTCGCTTTCTTGCCAAGCGAATTTTAGCCGCACACCAAATTCCAATCTTCCTGATAGCATCGCGCCATGTGTAACTAACCCTCTTTATCACCATCCTTCGTTCGCAACTGCACGCAGAATACGTTCAGGTCCCTGGTGTAGTTGTAGCGACTTCATAGGACGGCGGAAGGCTCTCTGGTAGGCTCATGACTTTATTGTAAGAAGGTGGAGCGTCGATTGGCCGTCCGCCTCGCGTCCAGTCCATGTAGAGTTGGCGCCTGACGTCAGAATCACTTGCCGTACCGCCATTAACACATGACGTTGTGTTTCCAGTTTCGTTGCCGTCTTCAACTGTTTGTGTGGGTTTTTTTGTCAGCCAGCGTCGTATGGCATACGCGTATAGGGAGAGGAATAATAGACTTGCGACGCCGAAACTGATCCTTACTGCCAGGATGTTGGTTGCTGCTGTTGTGATTAGAAGAGCAACTAGCCATAGTAACAGCGACCGCGGTTGAAAAAAGCAATTTTTCCAGATGTACTTTTCTGCAAAAAAACAACACATGGAAATTATAACACAGGTTTAGTGACATCATTAATTGTTGCTGTGATTCTAGTTGAACCGAAAGCCGCAATAGTCCCAAACACTTGTTGGTTAACTGTATGTCAAGGGCAAATACCGTCTGGAAATGAAAGGTATTACACTAGCCTGAATTTAATAGATGCCGTAACGTAGGGGCTGTGAAATCCTTTTTCTGGTAGCCACAATAGGTTATTTTCTATCTAGTGGGTATCTTTTTAATTTGTTGAATGCTTCTTTCCAAAAAAAATTAGGGTACAAGGCTGCGATGCTGTCTTATTACCAATGTTAATAAATGGCAAATGTCTTAATGTTTGTACAGCTTCTCAATGGTTTACCAAATATCGTTCGCTCTACCTCAAAGTTATTTCCGAGTACAAAGAGAAGCCATTAAAACTGGCATGCCGACCTTTCTGTGTTGTGAATTGTAAGAAACAATGCCACATCAAAACTAGCACATAGCTTGCTAACTTATTTCACATAGCCTACTTTTACATACCGCAACAGCCATCAGAATTTTCCTCCATTTCAGTACACCAGAATCTGACAAACCAACCACCCGTTAGTGTACATCTTGTACCACATACACTTTCGCACACTGTTTCGAATAACAAAAGTTGCGCAGGCTAAAAACTCTTTCAAAACGTTTGCTATTGTGTCGAGTCCGGACCAATCTATTATTTCGTCGCCTGGCATTGTTCTCCACAAACCTCATAAGATTCGTCTCTAGTGCGTCCGTGTGACTGGTTATGCTGAAAAACTGCACTGGTTTACTTAGATTTTTCACTCGGCACCTTGGTATATTGTATTTTAAAACCGTCGAAACAGTGACCCCTTGGTGGTGCATATTTTAAGCCTTCGAAAGCCGCACAGCTTTGCATGTAAATTTATGTTATTATTCGGAATTTGATAACAAAGTAATTTTAATTAAATTTTTTACTGTTGAACTTTGTACAGTAACATTGAAAAAAGTCCACTAATTGTGTTTTTATTTGTCAGTCCAATCACAACACTGGACATTACAAACTGTACATGATGTACGTAATACAAACCCAAATAAACAAGATGAAAAACACAACAAATTGCACTGACACTTAAATCTCCTTTTACAACAATGTAGCTAAATAACAATTCATCACAGACACAGTGACTTTTATGTTCGGCAGAAATGACAATAAAAATCACTTATAGGATTTGCTAAATAATTTTGGAGTACACATTACAATAAAAGATTTAAACGCCACAATGAAATGCTCAAGCCACTTTTTTGCTTGTGCCAATCACACCACTTTACAAGTGTGTGGCGTTATTACATGCAACGTATATGACTTCGCAATCAGATGTCGTGAATTTTGCCACTGCCCGGCACCACTTTCAATCTACGCTGTCCTCCATTGTGCAAAAAACATGTTTGTGGTCAGTAGTATGTTAAGACTGGCAATGTTTCATGTGGTTGGTATTCCTGAACCTATAGGGATGTTGGGAATATCAAACGACTGATCGTAGGTTGGAGGTTCTACCTGGATCTCATCATACTCTGGTGGCGGCGGTGACGTCATCCCTGGCAATCCCTGAAGTCTTGCAACGGAGCCAAAACCGAGGCTCTCATACGGAGGAGCCTCTTCGTCGTACTCGATATTGCCCTCACCCGTCCCATGAGCGGGCCCGACGGTGTCCGGATGAAAGCAGCAGCACCACCTGGGCCATTTGCGGTTCCTTCCGCAGCACAGGAAGGCCACGAGGGTCAGGGTAGTGAGAAATACGAACGCAACGGCAAAAGTGATGATCAGTGTTCGGTCGCTGCCTGTCAGTGCAACGGTGAGAAATACTGGGAGAGTTAAACCCGTTATGTAGATCAGAAGAATCCGGACGTTCCGTAGAATTCTCCGATTGGCGTCTGCGAAAAGATACAACAGTTTTCAGTTGTTTGTTATCTTACGAAACTACAGCAGTTCAAGGTTCCCAGGCATTTTGGCCCTAGTTCAACAGGGTCTTTAAAACTCCCGAATCTTTATTTAAAGCTTCTGAAGTTAGTAGTCACAATTCAGGGTTTTAAATGGTCTTAATATAAAGATACAGTAGAAGTGTATGTTATTGTAAGTTCTGTTCGAACTGTTAAGAGTTCTGTGGGGGAGTTCAAACGTTAAAATCTACATACAAACGTTGTAATATCAGCAGCAAACTTACTTGCCCTTCGCCTATTTACCCGCCTTCTCTCATGGCCCGTCCTCGAAGTTTCGTGCGAGGGCATTTTCTTTATACGTTAAAATGTGATACAGGATTCTGTTCAGATTATTTTGCACCGTGTGTAGAAGCAAACGCTATAGGTCATCTTCCTGCTCTTTCACCAACACAATGACACTTGACTAACAAAAACCTAGACTCTGTAAGCGGATGTTGAAACCTTTTAATTCGCATTACAAAGATATGTTGCCAAATTGTTTTTGACACGACGCGTTTAAACGGCTCCGCAATTAATTAACTTGAGGTGCACATTTCACTGTAAGACGGTACAAAGCCAGCACTTGTGTGTAAAACATTTTCCACGTTTCGACAAACTTCCTGATGATGGCAACAGCGTTGTCGAAACATTGAAAGTGTTTTACACCCAAGTGCTGGCTTTGTATCGTCTTACTGAGACATTAACTTGACACAGTAAGTTCTATTGCACCTGCTCAGCTTGTACTGCTTCACACATCTAAGATACGGCGCAGCAAGTTACCTACGCTCCTCGGCTGAGACAAACCCACGAATAACGCCACCAGCTCAATCGTGTCTGAGTTTCGCAAAACATCATGAAACTCGACCAGCATTCGCATTGTTCCCCGTTTAGGATCCTTTGTATGAGATTCCATATCAGAAACTGTCTGTTTGTTGTCGTAGGGGTATGCGCTGCGTACATTGGTACCTTAGCAAACGTGAGGGACTGAAACAGCGTCAGGAAACTAACACGGTTGTCGCAAATGAAAACATTAAAACATGATTTGATCGGGAATTCCCGAGCACAACATGTTCGAAGGGAGATTTTGCCTGGCTTGTATGAAAGCGCAACTGGCTTGTATGACAGCGCAAATTCGAGAAATTACCGTTTCTTTAGCACCAATAGCTAAATTATTATGTATTAGGCTAAAAAAAGAGGCCATGTTCCTCATTCCTTAAAAAACATTCCTCTTTCGATTTGGCCCTTATGTCCCACTAAATCCGTCCCTGTTGAAGTTGTCACAAAAGGTGACACTATAACGCATATCTCGTCTTTGTTCCACTTTAGCGGTCAAAATCCACAGTCGCTGTAAGTTTGTTTGATGCAATCCAACATATAAACGTTAAGCGTGATTACGAACGCAGTTTTTACACAATTACGCTATGTAAGTTTGGCAAACATATGCCGCATACTTAAACACTGACACACGAGGTTATTTTGTTTTTTCAAGGCTAGAACCAAACATATTGGTTATGTTTAACCTTTTAAAGTTTATTTTGTTGTGTAATTTGAACTTGTGATAATACGAGCGTACTTGTCAAACTACATCGCGTTGGCTGGTTACGTACCCATATAAGTGCAAGAAACATACAGGTATTGTTTGCATATATACGTTTCAAGATGCATAAAAAAAGAACCAAATAGAACACACAGGTGCGTATAAATGTGAAAATAGATAGAATCCTCTAATTGCCAAATGGCAAACTACAAAGGTATGTAGGCTGCTAGTTCGTTCGTTGCCCATGACTATCATTAAACGTTTTAGATTGTTAATAGTGACGGACAAAACTAAATGTTGCTACTGCCAAAAACATTTTTTAGACTGTAAGTTCCTAAACCGGACTTCTGATCGAAAACCCAGAAATGTGAACAGTTTGCAAATGATACTTCAATGACAAATAATACACGCAATGCTTCAAAGCCACAAAAATGTGAAGATATTATTGTTAATCCTGCTAGTCATTACTTTTCTCATATAAGTGCAATTTAACAAGGTAAAAGGAGTGCGTTTACTAATGCGTGTTGTGCACACAGAAACGACTTTAGTCTTGAATCCGTCAATCTTAATGCATATTCCGTTTCCGGTTTCGAGTCTCTTGTGTGCTTCAGCTCTTAGGATCTCACATTAGATATGCTTCTGTACAAAACCTCTCCTTTTACAAACAACTATTTTTACCAGTTATACAACTTCCACTGGAAATTCCCTTCTGACCTCAGGGATGCTGTGACGTTGCATTGACGGTGTATAGCGGGGTGGCAAGTCATAATATCCCGGCAGAGATTGGCTACGATCGTGTCTTTGTATGTCCTCGTAGCTTGGTGGTGGGTCCTCGCTATTGTCCGATTCATTCGAGTCCTTGCGGCATCCGAACATGTCCCTCAAGAAATCGACCAGGCACTTGCCGATAAGGTAGAGCACGTAGAAAGGCAGGATCACGAGTATAAAGGTGATGAGCAAGATGTAGAAGGGAAGCAGAAACACGTGGCATAGTCCGCAGCCTTTTTCTGGGACCACGAAAAAATATCCTTTTTTAACATTTGTTGAATGAATTGATCAAAACAAAAGACCCTTTGCTGTGCATGTTAGTATAAGTGGGAGTTTTCGCTGGGGTGAGTTATTCACGCTGTGTGGGCAAACAAACACTGATGTTAAGTGTTGGTCTTGTAAGCTTGAGATTGTGTAAATAAAGGTTGCAAGTGTTTTCCCTACAGGACACTATCTTATCGATATTTCAACATATTTGTCGCCTCCGCAATGACAATGTCAAATAGATTTTCATGCGGAAAGGTCGTAAATATGAACTATCGATGCAAGAAAAACAAAAATCAGTGGACTGTGGCGGTTCGAATATCAAGGAAGGGTCTATGAAAACTATGTAAACATTACAATTACACCTTTCAGCAAGTTTTGGTACAATATAGATGCCTTTACTAACCCCAATTCGCTTTATATTTATAGGCGTACAAAAATTGTGTTGTTAAGGTGGAGCATTGCATTAAAAAGGTTGAGAACTTAGTGTTGATTCGAACAAGAATACGTACCTTCATTTTGTTCACCACCTGTCATTTTAAATTTGAGGAAAACTTTTTCAAGTTAAAGTTGTTTGTCCTTGTTAAAGTAGCCCCACCACATCTTACAGGTGGTAATGTCGAATACTACTAACGTGGTTTACTGATCTACTGGTACAAAAAACTGTTAAAATGGCCAAGCAGACTTCAACGGAAACCTGCTCACAGACTTACAAAAAACTGTTAAATGGCCAAGCAGACTTTTAGCCATATTAGCTTGGAATCAAACAAGCTGCCACCTTTCCTTACGATAGCACTGATTCTGGAACTGTTGAACTATGTTCGCTTTCAATACACATCACACACACAGAGTGTTTGAGCAACGCACACCTATATTTGAACACACATGGTGGATAAGATGTACCAGCTATGAAGTGGCATAACTCTCATGTGACCTATAAGTTTAATTTAAAGCAGCCAACTAGGTTTCTTCACTCATAAAATTGTAATGTGAAACATGTTTGAGTACACATGTGAAGCGCAGAAGTGGGATTAGGCTTTCCGAAAGTGAAAAGGCTTATGTTTACCTTTTAGTTTGCCCGTTGATATGTAGCCAACCATTTATCTTGTTTGCAAACGCGATGTTACTGATACAGGACCAACGTTTTAGGTGCTGTTCAATTCCAGTGCTTTGTCGCCCTAACTTTTTTGATGAGTCATTGCGCCAGCGTAAATTTACTATTGTTAAACATAGGGCGACGGGCGCACGTAACAACACGCACATAACGCTAAGTTAATGACGTCACAGATTTATGACGTAGTTTTCTGTAGTTTTTGGCTAAAAAAAACTGCCGCCCCGTCGGAAACTTTACTTGCTAAAACTGTTCTTATGTTTAGCGGCTGTCGTTCTATTGTTCGTCTCGGCTTCCAAGTCACCAACAATGCGTGCTTCACACAATCACTGATGTGGATTTAAAGAACCCCGTTAACTGAGGTACGATTGTGTTACAGAATCTGTGGTGATTGAAAGCTAGATTCGTATTGTTGTTAGGCAGCGACGCTATTAACTTGCTTTTTGCGCGCATTGAATGTGTTGTCGATGAGGGGAATCGCTTGGTTTGCAGCCCTTCACCCAAAGAGTCGATAGTCGTATTAGGATTCGTCCCGGGTTTGAAAAGGCACATATGATCTTTCGGCTATTTTGGTTTCTACGACAAAGCAATTTGCTGCAGTAAAGCATACGAAATCAAAGCATTTTAACATTAAAGAAAATAAAACCCGCTGCTGCTTTATACACAGGTTTGCAGGTGAAAAAAATAATGCAATGTTTTAACGAAAGTGCTCAGCAGTTAACAAACACAACAAAGTTGGTTCCTAAGGCAAAAACGTTGACAGCTATGACAGAGCAATACAAATGATAGCAGTTATGTGTACTTATGTCTTAATATAACTTGTTTTTTATTCTAAAACTTAGCATAGCCAAAGAAAAACTACCCTGTGTAATATTTTATAGGGCTAGTTCAAATTTATATATTTTTTTTATTTTTTCACGGGGTTCGAACCCGGGACGATCCCGAAAACGAATACCCATCAGTTTTTTATGTCTGTATATGAGTCGAGCGCCTCAGTCCGTTTAGATAATTCCACATAGGGTGTGTTGCGGTACCAAGCGGTTGAAAAAGTCACTAGGTTTGAAACATGGGAGTGTGCACTTAACATAACTGCATAAACACGCAAAACCACGTGATGGAAGGCCTAAGCCTTGGTTTTTTCATGTAAACATGGCTAAAAACTTAATTATGGGTCCCCTTCCACGAAGGGGGGGGGGGGGGGTTTTACTCTGTTTTTTTTTTTTTTCTTTTTTTCT
>QXVZ01004845.1:0-18577 GCA_008931825.1 Phallusia fumigata
TCATCAAGTAGATTGTTGTTTTAGCCGGGATGGTTATGTGTTACGATGTGCGTTGGGAAAAGGGTTTATTGCTCTGTGAAAGCATGGCAGTGCAGTATACGGTACGCAACAAAAATCACCAAAAGACACGGCACGCCCTTTATCACGAGGTACGTGGTACGCACAAATCAAGATGTGCCGTACTGCCATACTTGGTTCCACGTGTACGTAAAGCCACGTCTTTTTTCTAAAAAGGGAGATTTTGGGGTGGGTGCAAAAATGACCAAACATGGAAAATATTTAAACCATACAAAGAGAACGAATAGGAAATATTTCAGTCTCAGTGACAAATATGGTGCGGTGCGTATACGCTTACCACGTAACTTATTGCAAAGGGGGGTGATGATGTACCAACATTTGGACCAAAACGCTGTGAATATAAGAATATGCTAATATACCTCTCTCTTGCCATTGACTGAGTTGTGTTTATTTCACTTTGCAACGTAGCGACACAATTGCACTAATGGATTCACCAAGCCGGCAATAGCTTGACATAGTGAAAACGTTTTGAAGCACAAAATAATGGAGGGCACAACAAATGGAACAGAGTTTACCGTGCTGCATTTAGACCATTATTAAGTCGCGTTGTCTATCGGGGGCCTTATTTTTATGTTTGTTTTGTTGTCTGGTCGTTTATTTGCCCTTTTTCCTATCATTTTTTGCTTGGTGCTTTCTTCGCCTTATACCAGGGGACATCCCTCTTTTATTTCAAAGGACAGTCCTTTCTTCAGCTCTATTTGTCCTTGCCCTTTATTAAGATTTGAAGTTACACTATATTTCCTTTTTTGAAATCGTTTTGACTGGTAGTCCAATTTTAAAAATGAGACTCCGAAGAATAAAAACAAAGATTGCGTTTTATACAACAGGGTAGTGATGACGTTCTTCACAAAAACACCGTAATTTTTATCAAAAAAAACATGTATTTTAGAAAACTTGTAATATTAGTGTCAATATTTTACGTAATTATCAGATCGAAATATTTATTGAAAGTGTTTTCGAGATGTGAAAAAATATCAAACAAGTGTTTAAGTCCTTTATTTTAGCCTAATAGAGTTGGCAACCCTAGGGGGCGCTGACGAGGTGATCTCGGTGTATTTCGCCGCATCGCACCTCACAGCGATGTTTGGATCAGTAGGAACCATTTATTTGTGCAAAAAAAAATTATTTGAGGGAGGCTTCTGTCAAAAATACCTATAGAATATGTAGCCTTGTCCATTTTTTGATTTTAGGAAGTCAAAAAAAGAATCTTTCGGGTGGTTTGTGTAATATTGCCCGGGTTTTGGTTTTTGGAAAAAAAGATCGTTTACTTGGGCGTTTTTTGTTAAAAAAATTCAGTTTCAAACCCCCGCTTATTAAAGCTAAGCATCTACTTAAACCTTTTTAATAAATAGGTTACCCTTTATTGGTTAATCATTTAAAACCTTTACGGTGATGGCACTGGAATTTGTGATATTCAAAACATGTTTTGCTTTTATTGCTCCTCAAAAACCAAGTTTGGTATCTAATGAGTTTACTCGCAATGTAACTGTTGTGTTTAAACCAGGAACACACCCTTTTCGCTATTTTCGACCGCATCACACACTTTATTTCACTAACGGACGTCAGAGAGTACCAGAAATAAGATTTGTTTGATAATATCCCACTTACTCGTGCATAAAAGTGTAATAAAGTGTCAAGACTTTAATGACTACTTTGTTCTAATTGTGCCAGTTGCAATAGCCAAAGCGCTTTTCCAAAACATATTTACTTATCAATATTCTTTTGTACTTATCAATATGCCGTCAATGTATTCACTTAATATATACATGCCTTATAAATTAGTATCCTTGACCGCACTTTGTGTATCCCTGCGTAAAACAAACACCGAAAATGTAAATCGTGCATTCTAAGACACAATTTGGCTCCGAGTTTATGTAACTACAAAAGGGGAAATATCCGTGTCGTGCTCAGTTGTTAACGCACAGCAGCAGCCACAGCATCAATTAACGTTCTCCCCAAAAATAACGTTTGATTCGTGACGACGAAGCATGACATGGGCCTAAAATAATGAGCACTGCCAATTAGGCCTACATTTTATTGTGTGGATCTCTAGTATGGCAGCGTCTAGACTGTGTGGCCGCACGAAGTTGAGAAAGTGTGCAGACGAACCGTGTTTAGTCGTAGGTCGTGTAAAATAATAAATTGCCTTGCCACATGCGATCGGATCTTATCGAAAATTGGTATTCCGTATCTCGTGAAGCGTTTTAGGCGACAGGCGTGGTTGTGAAAAACTTATGATACCAAAGCTTGGAAAATTTGCTTTCAGCTGGCTGCAGAAGAAAGTTATGCGGTTTCAAGAGGATCTTAGCCAAAAATACGAATTACATACCAAATAAAAGAGCTTATTTTGTTTAAAAGGTTAATAAAAATAGGAAGTAAAGCTAGCAGCTTAACTAAAATGTTTAGTATTACACTTATGCCACAGAAATACGTAAAAACAATATCTTACCTAAATTTGTGTTTTTAATCAGTTTTTACAGATTCAAACTCTGAACATAATATTCAGCAAGCTAGTTCAAAAAGCGCCACCATGTATCAGCTTCAAGCTGCTCTGCTATTTGTGTTAGTTCAAAGCGGGGCAACGTTTAATGTAAATCCAGCTCAGAACGCCCACATCTCTCCACCTTCGCCCTATCCATCAAAAGATTCGGTACCGGGTTATTTCGGATACAAGCTTATTTTAGACAGTTCAAGGTAAGCGTAATGTACGTGCGAAATAAAATGTACTTAAATGGCTTGTTTTCATAAGAAAGTTTTACCAGAGGGTTGTATGGGGAAGGGTGAGATTGTCATAACAATTCCATTTATCCATTGTCTCCTATTGCGAATTTGCCAAGCTGATTTAAACCACTATTGCATTTGCAATAGTGGTTTAAATCAGCTTGGCAAATTTTTAAACCACTATTACATTTGTATTGTTGACGCATAAAGCTTTTTGAAAACCGGTTCTAAGCATCCAAAGTTTTCAATGTTAACATATTAAATGTACTGATCACACGGTTTGTTTTCAAACGACTATTTTTTTTTCGTAACCATAGTAGTTTTGCTGTAGCCGTTGTGCAATGAGGAAATAAACACGCGTATCCGCTAGCATTCTGGCATCATGTCAATTTCGCAAAATTGGATTGTTTAAGTTTTCTAATTTTCAAATTTTGTCAAAAAACTCCTAGCTTAACAAGATGGCGTTATTCTGTTGGTTGAATTTAGTTATGTTAAGCATTTAATTACATGACGCAAAGTATGTTAGTTTATGTTTAGTCCTGACACTTTCTATGTACAACAGTGGATTTTCAATTGTGGAATGTTATTTTAAATCGATTCGAAAGGTTCTTCTGCTAATAACTTTCCTAGGTTAACAACATTTTTAACATTTTTCAAAACCCTATTTCGCACATAGTACCTCGGCAGAAAGTGAATTTCCTCCTTCGTTAAGACTACTATTAATCTTAGGCAAGCAACTTATCTGTCATCGTCCAAATACGGAAATACCCCATACAAATCGTTGACACGTATTAAAAAAAAACGGAATTCAAATGCACGAACGCATAGGGATAACACCCCCTCTGCAGATATCAATCATGTTTTTATGTCATGTAAGCACGTCATCTTGACTGTGCATAATGACGTCACCTAGATCGGCAACTTCTTGAAAATAAAGTTAAACGCTATGCTTTCGTTGGAGATGGTGGCTTGATGGTTAGGAAAGAACACGTACCTCGCAATGAAGGGCGTACCGTACCCTTTTGACGATTTTTGCTGCGTACTGCACCGTAACGTACTGTCAGACATTGTCAAGGATGTCAGTACGGTACTGTACGTATTAGGTTGTGTTACCACGTATACCTCGATACATAGGGCGTACCGCGTATTTTAATGATTTTTACTGCGTACCGTGCCGTACTGTCATCTTTGGTTTTTACCAAAAAGTTTTATGGTTTGTTCTTAATCCCGAAATAGCCTTTGCAAACCGAACAGCAAATTAGCAATTCAATCAGCTGACAAGTGTATGCGATTGACGTTTTCTGTTGTGGTGGTTACGTAGGAAGTCACGATGATATGGCGTCATACAACTTCCCCGCTTAGAGAGTAACGCGCCTTTTTAGTCAGCGCACGGTTTATTGAACACGTGTTTAACGTTTGGCCTAATTCTGTACGCACAGTTTGCCTCTCACACAGTTTCGCAATGTGGTCAGAACTATGACTCATATAAAAACAAATTTTAGAGTGGACCAAAGCTATGTTTTTAAATTTGGTTACTCAAACTTGGTTAACTAACGAGCAAAAATAGCTAGTTTTAGTCTTTAAACACTTTAAATTTATATTCTTTGTAAATGAAACAACGCCTTAATGCGTTACACTCATAATCAGTTCACTGACGAGCTATACAGTTTTTTTTTCTAGGAAAAGGGGGTAGTTATGGTGAAAATGTTTTGGGGTTTTCGTGACCCACAGTTTGATTTAACCAATTGGGTTCCTCTCGACATAACTTCGATCAAACACCCGGCCATATTGGTAGCCAAAATAATTGTCTACAGGAGCATTGCCTTCTGAATTTTCTGATAGTTGCTTTAAATGTTTTTTTTTGATCAAACGTCCCTATACCCAAGTTTGGAAAACTCAACGACATGACAGTTGCGCTAATTACCATGAAGTTACACGACTTTCCAATCAGCCATTTGCATGCTTTGTCTTCATTAAAATGTAAAACCGCTGGGTTTGCCAAATTAGCACTGCTTTTGCATCGGCGAATAAGCAAGACAGCTGCATCTCATGCAAGATGGAAATACATTGTAAATGGTTCCTCTTTAAACCATGGGCTTCCCAGGTTTACAGTTTAGTTCAGGGACCGGCGACCACTCGCTCCTTTACAAACTACCGGTTTATGAGAAACCATCTTGAACGTGGTTTGTGCTTTTGTTAAGAACTGTTACTACATACGTTACGATTAATCTATAGTTAAATATGGAGATAATCTGATTAAAATATCCAAAATTCGCACGGTTTAACCGCATTACAAACAATGAAGGGAACGAAACTGGAAGTTTAAAAATAGTACGGCTCGCTGAGACCTTGCTAATCTTGGTGTTGGCCGGCGGCTTGAAAAAGGATTCTTGATTCTTGATTTCGATAACGTACAAGGCGACTTTGCTAACTTGTCTCGTTATGAAGCTGTGTATGAAATGGCATTGTTTAAAAATAACTTACATGTCCAATGGCGGCAGTGTCTTTGTTTCTGTGTAAGAACCGTTACTTTATCCAAGCACACAGGCAGGAGCCAAAACGTGCACGAAAAATCGTTCTCACTTACGATGTAACGATGTAACACGCTAATTTTCATCAAAACCAACAACAATGCCAAGAAATTAATCCAATTTTACTTGAGTCATGCTGGTAGAACATGCTAAACCGTTTAGCCCGTTTGCAAACGACTATTTTAGTCTTTACATAAATGCAAAAATAACAATGTCACTGTTAAAGGGCCACATTTTGCTCATTATAATTACACTCAGTTTATAAAAATCCAAAAAAATTAAAGTTTCCATCCATTTAATTTTATGCTTATGTTTCAGATTAATCATTGGTGCCCCTAAGGTAATTGATGCCGCCAATCTTCAGCAACAAGGAATGGCAAATAGCAGCACACCAGGTAATTATAAATAATAGCATGAGCAAAAAATTTAACAGTGTGATTGGTAAAATCTTACCAATCCGCAAATAACTTAAAGACTTGGGTGTTTATAAGCCACACAGTTAGTTTTAATATTTGGTTTAGTAAAAATTGAAGAATTTTTGTTAACCCTTTGTGTGATTGTTTGACAGGGCGTTTTGAAAAACGTTTAAACGGCAATAATTCATATATTTCACATTACAACGCTTGTACAAGTTACGAAACCCTTGTAGAACTATATTTCCATGGATCCATAATAACTACTACAAAAGTAACAGTTGGTCCAGTAAGGTCTCAAACAAGTTATTCGATGAAACAAACTCAAGTTTCGCTACTTAATACAAGTGACTTAGTAACTGTGACTTTGCTATAAGCTTCTACGTAAGCAGCATAAAGTGTGACATGAGTAATTGAAGATCATGTCACTATGTAGACATTCACGGTTGTAGTGTCTGAAGGAAAGTGACGTAGGTGTCCACAATGGGTTTTTATGTTGTAAATATAACATTACAAGACATGACTGAATTCAAAGCCAATTCAGGGCCGTATTAAGCCTTTGGGTACAACTACCGGGGGCTTCTTTGCGTGTGTTATGTGCGTGATTTTTCTTTCAGGACATTTGTTTTTAGGGACACAAGGTACAAGTTCTCTGGCAGTTACATTTATTTTTACCATTTTACTGATTTTTGTGCTACATTCTAAACTCTTGCACTTCTTTTACTTGCAGCCAAGGGTGGCATTTTCAACTGTCGTTTGACATCAGTTTTTGACAACACGACCTCTAGCGGTTCTTGTACTTCGATAAGCAACCCCAATTCATCGCCTGGAGATTCGTTTGGTCAAACTATTGGTCGAAGCCCGTCTGGAGCTATAACGGTAAGTAGGCATTAGTTTATTTCGCTTGGTGAAAGAAATAATAGCACTAAAAAAATCACCAAGCCGGAAATAGGGGCATTAGTTTTTGTCCAAAAAACAAACAAGTGTTCACCATTGCAATTTGAATTTATTTACGTTTGAAACGTGATTATCAAATGTATATGCCGCAGATTTTGTGATTTGAGATTTTTGTGATTTTTTTCAGCCGGGGCAAAAGTGTGAAACCATACTTACATGCTGCAATAGCAAAAACACTTCGCTTCGACGTTTCAAATTGTTTTACAAATTTGACTAATCGATAAAACCGTAGGAAGTTATGCCTGATTTTGCTTTTTTGCTATTATCTATGTAGTAAAATCCGTTGTACATGTTATAGGACTATTATAGGCCTAATTGCATAAGCGGCATTGTGAGACAACAATAAAACATCATACAGACCACTGGTTTAAAACAACCAACATCAAACAGAAAAATTCCTGTCGAAACTACGTTGGCATTTGTTAAAAAACTTACGATTTCTATTGGTGCTTTTTAGGCCTGCTCTCCAGCTAAAGTCCAGGAATGTTCGACGGTCAATTACTTGCCAGGTTATTGCTACAATCGAGTGAACAGAGGCTGGGCAACAGATCAAAAAACGTCAAATACAAGTGAGAATAACCGTTTTTTTTGCATAAAAACGCACCATCATAAGGTGCCAAGTCCTTTGCTCACTGCAGAGTCTTAAGTGGGGTTAAATGGCTGGAATTTTTGCATCCTGCCAGCATGGTTAGGGCCAACGATGTATACGGTTCCAGTTTACTTCATGATAGCTGTTAACCGAAATATCTTCAAATCCTAATTGGTTGAGCCTTTGCAATGACAGGAATCCCGTCAAGTCATTATGACGAAAGGTCACAAAAAAACGCCATTTCTTACAATGATCTTACAAAAAAACTAGTTGTAATGGTCACTGCGTTTAACACAAAATTGACACAAAAACATTGGTTTGGGCAAAGTATGTCAATTACATAGATACAAGTTTATCAAAATTCGTTTCTTGCGCCCAGAAGCTTAGTCGTTTGAAAACGATGACCTGAGGTGACTTGATACTGCAGTAGCGATCTTAACCTCCAGAAATGATAAATCATCTCTTCGTGACTGCAAATTGTTTGAACCTAAACTCGAGGCAAATATTCCACTACATTTGTAGTCGACCATTTTAGGATAACAGCACACGTTCTCCCTTTTTTACATTACGTTTTTAATCGTTTTGGCAAGTGCTCCTTATGGAAGCTGTGTGGACAATTGTCATGATCCGAAAATCTGACAAGTTAACCTTTACTAGTCTCCATAAAAAAAATACTAAATAAGCTAATGCTTGTGTGTAAAATATTTTCTACACTTGTATCGTATTAGGAGACGACTCAAAACCGTGAATTGTAAAGCTATTGGCTCCAAATTTATCCGAACATTGCTTTAATTTTCAAACCTTTTAAAACAGTGTTTCGCAACGTATAGGTTTAAAACCTGTTTAGAAAAAACCCATAAAATAACAGATTTTCGGAAATGTTTTTTTTTCATTAGAAACTACATATGGCTTGCCAGATTTTGCAAAAGAAATGTAAAATAATTAGGTCACCATCAAAAGGGCTGAGAGCCCTGTTGTCATTGTTACGTCAACTACAATTAAACTTCACCATCTCTTTACTAATAGGATGTTCTTTCCTGAACATGGACATGTTTCTTTTACTTGACGGATCCTACTCACTTGGACTGGAGAATTTCAACCAAATCAAGGCCTGGAGCAAAAATGTCGTTTCGAACTTTGACCTTTCCACAGGTCACACACAGATCGGAGTGATCGAGTTTTCCAAGTACTATCCTTCTCAGTAAGTGAAAAGTACTTCTGTCTATTTTACAAACAAATATAAGTAGACGCCGCTTTAAAGTATAGGCCAGCATTTGGCTAAACGGTCTGAGGCGTTTGACCATAGAACTTTGGTAACAACAAAAAATTAGATTTCTATGGTTTCTATGGTTTTTAGATTTCTATGGTTTGACCCGTAGCAGAAAAAATATAACAATAAAAAAAACAAATAAAAATGGCTTGGTGGAATGATGAAGAATTTGTCCCGGGTTCGATGCAAGTAAAAAAAATAGCAAAAAATAGTTGCCTTCTATTGTATTTATCAGTTGCGATTCGTATTGTATTCTGTGTTTTTTTGTCGGTAATCACTACTTTTTTCAACCAGGGACGATTTGAGACAGAGTGCGATAAAGGCTTATGTCAAGCTGGGAGACTGCCGCGATCATACCTGCTTCAATGTGAGTATGTTATAACCTGAAAATCAAATTTATATTTTTCGTATCACCACCGAGAAAACGTTGTAATAAGTCAGGAATGTATCAGAGCATAAAAAGCGTCGCTGAAAAGTTGTGAGAAAATGCCTTAAGTTTAATGTCAATAAATTGGAGTCTAAAGCTTCTAACCCTATAAAAAGTAAACGCCTATTATCTAGATACAAAATAACAGTCACATCTTTAAGTTTTGTGCTTCTTGTGCAGGCTGGAGTTGATCGTATGCGCTGGTTTCAATCGGAAACCGATACCTCAAGCGCATTAAACATTACAGTGAAGAACTTTATGCTGTCAAAACGCTTCAACGATCCTTCGGTGGCAAAAGTTCTTGTTCTTCTCACCGACGGAGCGTAAGTGGATAGTCGAATATCTCAACAATTTGAGGATAAGTGAAAAGTTGTATTTGCTGTAGTTTGTTACTGGGGTGTGACAGGTTTGAGTGTTGGGGAGATTTGAGTCATTGACTCAACTTAATTCGCCCTTTCCAAAGGCTTGACTTGGCTCGAGTCGCAGCTTTGAAAAGACTTGACTTAACTTGGACTCGTCACACTAGATACTTGACGTGAGATACGAACCACTAACGACCTAACTGTTCTAAAAAACACCAAGTCTGCAAACTTTTCTTGTCGAAAGATGGAAAAGATAAAGCATCTTCTGGATACCAACCGGCTTAAAAATTTAAAACAACGCACGACCCAAAAAGACGTTTTAATAAACTGTTCTGTTGCTGCCAAAAACAAAAAATAAATATTATTCGATTTATGTTATTTATAATCGCCTTTACAAAACCAAGTAACTGCTGACAATTAAGCTGGTAACAAGTAAATTTTATAATATACAGATCAACGGACAGCGAGTACTTGAAGGAGACGACCGATTACGTGAGATCACTCGGAATTACAACATTTGCTGTTGGTGTGGGGAAAGCAGATGTGAATGAACTCAAGGTAGGCCTTATAATCAGTTTTTCTTTTGGTGACAAATAATAACAACACAATAGCACTAAAACAATCACCATGCCGGAGATAGATGCACAACCACAGGACGTTATGGGGAGCGAAAATAGAGTAGAGCTTATAGTTGGTGGGTCACACAACGCGCTGCAGCTACACCGTCGTTTATGTGACGGGGATCACAAGAGCCTGACTATTGGAGCAAGCTGGGCAAGCGTTGGTGGAATCAGTCGAGGGGTCACACTAATATAAAATGTCATTTTATTTGCCAGAAATTTGCAGAATCAATATAGTTCATCTGCAACAACTGTTTTCCTTTTTAGTTGATCGCCACTGGGACGAATACGAACGACCGAGTCTTTTACGTTTCAAATTTCACTGACCTTGACAGCGTGGTGGGAACTCTAAGAACGCAAATCCGAAAGCTGTCCCTTNCTGTTCATTGCATTCATTTTCCCGTAGCTGATAATTGCAAAGGTGCAAACAAACAACAACCAAACGTCCAAATCAGTTCAGTCCGAGTCAGAATCGGAATCCATTACTCTTCGACGTTCAAACTGTGTAACCATAATTGTTAAAATTACAAACTTATTTGTGTGTTGAGACTGGAAGTAATTACATACCTTAACTGTTGTTTTTGGTTTTGTGCCACTCACTTGCTCAAGTAATCCAACAAGCTGCTGTTCAGACATCTGTTAAACCAACAAAGTTCATGATCACCATCAATGTTTAAAGAAATGTTCGCTTGGTGAAAGAAAACATAATGACACAATCCCACGTATACAATCACAAAGTCAGAAATAGCTGTCCCACGTTAAAATGTTTTGAAGAACAAAATGCACAACTGGTGGATCAGGTTGAACATGCTGCAGCTAAACCATCATTACAAAGTGTTATGTGACGAAGTTAACAAGATTGCTGTTTGCACATGATGAGAAAGGTTAAAAAGGGGGAACACTAGTGGGACCAATTGAGTAGGGGCAATAGTGGTATGCTAAAGACCAAGCAAATTAAAACACACATGAATGAAGAATTGACTGAAGCAGGGGTAAATTTTCACTGCATTAAAAACATTACCAACCTTTTCTCCAATCTGCCCCCGTTGAGCCATTTGTACCAACATTGCTTCCATTTGTTTGGCTTTGTCTGGCTTAACTAACGCAATGCTGTTTACTGCAAAACAACTATAATGTAATACAATGATAGGATGACTTTTATGACAAAAATACCAACAATAAAGATAAATTTAAATCAAAATTCACATCTAGAATGCTTAAAGAGTATTATAAAATATCTTTAACAAAAGAGTAAGATAATATTCAAGTTTGCTCAAAGCCACCTACATCTCGCTCTGGCATTTTGGTCAAGAATTTGAGATAGCATTCCATTCATCATTTCTTGATGCCTTAAAGGAATAGGTAATAAAATATAAAACATAATGAAAATAAAGCATGAAGTAAAACAGGACATGTATTCACTTTTCTCTTGCTTGTTGTTGTTGCTTTTGTTTTTCAGGATTTGTGCCACCCTACAGAAAATTGACATGTGAGTGTTACATCATACACCTCAGTAAATGCATGACTCCAGTATTGGCTAAGGTTCATATCAAAAGTTAGTCTTCATACCAAAAGTTTTGGCAGAGAGGTTACTTGATTTTATATTTAAGTGACACAGTCATCACAGTAACAATGTATTTTTGAAAACATATGAATGCAATCAGATCAAACGAACACAGTTTTCATAGAAAACCTGCTTTGTCATAAACAACAATAACCAACTTACCCCATACTGTGATTGAAGCTCCTGCATTCGTTGAGCCCTGAAGGCTGCTAATTCATCATCCGCCATTTTATTGTGAACTCTTAGGTGGACAAGCACAAATTTTATATATTCGTACAAGCCTGCAAATAACCATTTCGACAATTGTAAGAATCGTAAGTTTTGCAAAATTTTAGGTTTCAATTAGCAAGCTCACACAAAACACAATCTGAAAATTCCGATCAGATAAGACTTTTTGCTGCATAATATTCTTGCCTTCCATTTAACGTATCACACTTATAACAACAAACAATCCAACAAAACAAATCAAAAGTTTAGAAAACAAACGTGACCACTTCTAAAACTTTGCCTGTTGGTCAATGGAAATCGTATATTTTCGGCCGCATATCTTTTTTAGCCGGTAATCAAAAGTTATTTTGAATTTTTTGGAGAAAACTAATAATTTATTTTGTAAAATTATATGTAGACACAAAACTATTTAAATATTATAGTTACAAAAGCGAAAGAACTAAAAAGCGAATTCGTGCAAAACAAAGACGCATCCCTAACTATTGTAAGTACAATCTTTCTTTTTGCATTTTTTACAATTTACTAAGTCGTGTGCTACTTGCTTCATAATTAACTATAAATTAAAAATAAACACACACCCTTTAAAAAATAAATTTAACTTTTGTTCGCTTTAAATTGTTGCTTGGCAACATGCTGTAGTTTTCGTCAAGCCTCGTCGGGCACGAATTCCATCTGGTTGTTGCTTTCGGTAACTCGGTCGCTTTGGGATACGGCGTTGTAGGAATAAAACTGACAATTTCGTGTATTTTTGTTACTACTGTTCTAAAATAATGAGTCAACGGCAGGTTCTTCAAGGTAATTAGAAACCATAGTGGAAAATAGACCAGTATAACTGTTGTTTGTGTGGAGGTTTTTGTTACTTTTTGACTGAAAACGATGAAACAGTATAAAATAACCAGTGTAACTCTTATTACTCGTGAAAACAGTTATTACTATTATTTTTCTAAAATATTTTTTGTTTTCAGTGTTTGAGCAATACCAAAAAGCTCGCACACAATTTGTGCAGACGATTGCGGAATTGTCAACTCGGCCGCAGAACATTGAAACTCTTCAAAATGCAGGTAGGTCATTCCACCCTAAACTATTCAGCAAAAAATCTAATAATCCTGACCCATTCATTTCAGGGGTGATGTCACTTTTGAGACCTCTACTACTAGATGTTGTTCCCACTGTCCAACAGACAGCGGCATTGGCTCTAGGTCGCCTTGCTAACTACAATGATGATCTTGCTGAAGCTGTGGTGAAGGGAGACATCCTGCCTCAACTGGTTTACTCTTTGGCTGAACAAAATGTATGTGAAAAATGTGTTTGAAGCATATCATGCCATCATCATGATGTCATTTTTAAGGCCAAGTTAAGCGATCTTCATTTTTTTATCATGCAGTGCTTCTGTAGCAACAAGCCACATTGAGCATGTTTAAACTAGTCTTTTGATAACTGTGATGATTAGCTTACTACAGAAACATAAAGCAGTGACATCATCAACAATCAACATGGCATGCAAAGTCATTAACAGTTTGACATAATTTGTAATTTGGCACACTGCGTACAAAAGATTGCCAACCCCTGCCCTAAAGCGTTTCACATGCATTTTTTAATTTCTTTGTTGCAGAGGTTTTACAAGAAGGCAGCTGCTTTTGTGTTGCGTGCAGTTGCCAAGCATTCCCCCCAGCTTGCCCAATCAGTTGTGGACTGTGGTGCGTTGGATGCTCTGGTCATTTGTCTAGAGGAGTTTGACCCTGGTGTCAAAGAATCTGCTGCGTGGGCTCTTGGATACATCGCAAGACACAATGCTGGTAAAAGTCAACATTCGTCACATTTTGGCAGTAGTCTCTGAGAATTTTAATTCCCTGAAACATACTTTTTTGGTCATTGACTAATTTTGCAAATTGTTTTTATTCGGGCTTTTTGCAGACAATCANCATTCATCACATTTTTGCAGTAGTCTCTGAGAATTTAAATTTCCAGATACATAATTTTTGGTCATTGACTAGTTTTGCAAATTGTTCTTATTTAGGCATTTTGCAGACAATATTTAGGTTACTTAGCTAGAGAAAAATTGCTTTTTGCTGAAAAATGTTTTAAAAAACTACTTGATAATCTCTTTTTTCAACTTCACTTGATAGAGGCCTTTTTATGTACTGTAACACAAACCTTGTAGCAAATCACCTGTAAATTCATTAAATTTAGTATTGTTTGGCCATTTAGAGCTCTCACAAGCAGTGGTGGATGCTGGTGCTGTGCCTCTTCTTGTTCTTTGTATACAAGAACCTGAACTGTCACTGAAGCGAATATCTGCTTCTGCACTTAGCGATGTCTGCAAGCACAGTCCAGAACTAGCTCAAACTGTTGTTGATGCTGGAGCCATTGCTCATTTGGCTCAAATGATACTCAACCCAGATGCAAAACTTAAGGTAAATTAAAAAACAAACTGGCAAGCTTAGTAAAGCATACAAGCATGAAAAAGCTGTGTAAAAAGAGCCATTGATTACATGCCAAAAATGAGTAAATGGGTTAGCCAGTTGGTCCAAATCCAAATGCTTTTAAATAATCCACTGGTCTAAAAATAGCTAGATTGAATATTTTACACTCCATATCTTGATGATTTGAATTTCGCATGCCATTAAATTCTTATTCTATAAATTCTAAATTCTAAAATCCATTGTCTTTATCACCTGTGAAAAACACAATATTATGTGATTGTAAACCCTTGTCATAAATTTTTACAGAGACAAGTCTTCTCGGCTTTGAGTCAAATATCGAAACATTCAGTGGACTTGGCTGAAATGGTTGTCGAAGCCGAAATCTTTCCAGCCGTACTTACATGCCTGCGAGACCCTGATGAATATGTTCGCAAAAATGTTGCAACCCTCGTCAGGGAGATTGCAAAACACACCCCTGAGGTAAGCAACACACAAGCATTTTTCAAATGCATAATATGATTTGGAAACACAAGCACACAGTGTTAAAGTGTAGCTTAACTAAAAACATCCCTGCAGTGATTAATGACAACAGTGGTTGTTCAACTGTTTGCAAGTTATACAAGTTCTCTGGCAGTTATGTTTTTAACTGAACATAATATAACAGTGTAGCTGGGGCGCTTTTAACATTGATCCACCAATTGTGCCCTTGCACCTCATAACGTTTTAACGTTGCGCAGCGATTTGCTTTGATTTAGTGCTATTGTGTCACTATGTTTTCTCACCAAGCGAACTTAACTCAACTCAAGAATAATTGATTTAGTGATCTTAAGTTAGGGACCTGTCCTACAGGATTAACTTGACAAATATATTTGTTGCAGTTGGCACAATTGATTGTAAATGCTGGTGGAGTCGCTGCGATCGTGGACTATGTTGGTGAATCGAAGGGCAATGTAAGGCTTCCAGGTGTTATGACTTTGGGATACATTGCGGCACATTCGGAAAATCTGGCGATGGCTGTCATTGTCTCCAAGGTAAGCTATTAACTAAGCAAACTGCCAAGTTACAGGTCTATCTTCACTTTATACTTGTATTGTATTGATAGCTTCGGTATGTTCTTGCCATGCATACCACTTGGTTAGTGCTGTGTTTGTTGGCCTCTTTAGGGCTCAGATAATGCAAATAAAATATTTACCAGTAAGATGACAAACAATGTATTACTGCTGTAAGGGTAGTATTGTGTAATAAAGTGATTTTTCATGAAAAGCGGTAATAAAAAATATAGAATTTTTATATGTCATGTGGTGGTCACAGAAAACTACTGAATTATTTAAGTTCACAGACTAAGGGTTAAGAAAGTTTTGGAACTTAGTAATGTAAGGGAAAATTAGTTAAAAATGTTGAAAATTCACCAAAACATTAAGGTACAGTGTGGGGATGCAGTAATTCATTAGTGCCAACTAGTGGTGAAACCCACAAAATGACTTTTGTGTGAAAGTTTCATGTTTTGTACAGGGTGTCAACCAGTTGGCAATCACTCTCACTGAAGAGTCAGAGGATCACATCAAAGCTGCAGTAGCCTGGTCCCTGGGCCAGATAGGTCGTCACACACCAGAACATGCCAAGGCTGTCGCAGTTGCAAATGTTTTGCCAAGACTCTTGCAACTCTATTTGGCTGCAAGCAGTTCTGAAGATCTCCAAATCAAGGTAGTAATGGTTAATTAAGCAAATATTACATAAATAAAACAAATGTTAGGTATTTTCTTGGTTCAAACAGGCATGTCAAACATACATCCCACGGGTGGCATCTGGCTTACTAATGGTTTCTTAAGCCCCAGTATACATTTCTGAGTCTGCCAAAAAGCAAGTCTCTAGCTCGTTTCTGTTAAAAGTTAAGATTTTTTAATAAATACCCCAAAATCCTACATTTCAAAAAATATTCTAAAATTGTACATCCGATGGACATCCGCTTTGTATTAAATAAACACAAATCACTCGTAATAATTTTCTTTGTCCTGCAGCCCTAATTTTTTGTTTTTTTGCAGTCCAAGAAAGCTTTGAAAAACATCCTCCAAAAATGTGTTCATCTCCCAGCTTTGGAACCATTGCTCCACGATGCTCCAGCAAATGTTCTTAAACATGTAGTTGGCCAATACAGCAAGGTAATGACCAAATCATTTGATTTACTTGTTTAAAATTGACGATGCCTGAACACGCTGTACTCAGAAAAAGTAGTTTATTGCAGTTCAGTTGGATCATTTTTTTCGAATTTTTGAAGCGCCCGAGACAGGATTAGAACCCACAACCTTGTGAGCATAAGGCAGTCGGCCTAACCGCTCGGCCATCTTGGTGGCTAAAGCTTTTGTTAATTTAAATTAAATATAGTGCTCTGGTTAAATACTTTTAGTCAAGGAAGTGTCAAACTGAGAAGTTAAATGTTTTCATAACTCCAACTATAAACGGCTATGTAACAAATCAACCCTTTTTAGGTGCTTCCCCACGACAGCAAGGCGCGTCGCATTTTCGTCACCAGCGGCGGTTTGAAAAAGGTTCAAGAAATCAAGGCCGACCCAGGCTCAGCCCTACACGAATACATAACCGCCATCAACAATTGCTTCCCAGAGGAAATCGTCCGCTACTACAGCCCAGGCTATTCGGAGGCCCTGCTGGAACGAGTGGAAAATTTCATGCCCACTGCTTGAGCCCTTCCTATTAAGATACCACCTCGATTTGTGTCAGTTTTTTNGGAACGAGTGGAAAATTTCATGCCCACTGCTTGAGCCCTTCCTATTAAGATACCACCTCGATTTGTGTCAGTTTTTTCTCGCATCTTTCAGTTTGCTATGTAAAGAAATACACTGTTGATTTTGGATTTGGCGACTATGCCATCGTAATGCGGTGTCTTTTTGCGCATTTTTGTTCTGGTTCATGGTACCGTAAGTGGCGTTAAACCGCCTCCGTTTTGTTACAGAGAATTGTATGATACACACAATTTTGCTGTATTCTGTGCCCCGTATTTGCGAGGTTTTTTGTGAAGTGATGTACATAGCAAATATATATTTTAACCTCTGAAGTCTGGTTGATGCATTCGTTCAGAAAAATGACCAGCAAGCATCATAAAACTGTGACTAATACTCTTAACCAGATTTGATCTTGGATGATAGTAGAAGATATTTGCATTGCGTTAAGTTAGTTTAAAAAATTTTGACTCAGTTCATTTTAAGGATCAAGCCAAAAGCAAAACGATTCTACTCAAAAAAATCTGTCGGAAAAGACTTGGAATAGCACGGACTCAAATTTTACCTTACTTGAATTGTTTGGATGATCCCCGGCCAAAATCGAGCAGTTGGCAAGAGGTCATTTAACGGCAAGTTACTATGAGAACTTATTTACATAGGTGCTAACGAGCCGGAAATGGTGACGAATCTTTCAAACACATTTTCCCATTCGCTGCAAGATCATTCACCACCTCTGACAACTATACAGTGTCATTTTAAAGCACTTAAAACGTCGGTCAGTCGTCGACACCCTTGACCAGGTCAACAGGCCACCCATAAGATGGCGGCTCAGCGAACGTGACAAATCAAATATCGCTCGGATTAGTTACCGAAAATGTGAAGTAAAAAACAACAAGGTTACTTGTTTTTTGGTTAAGGTGGCTTTAATAAATGTCACTATATATTTTTAGACTACGTTTTCCCACGCTCCGTGATGCAGCAAATACGTGGTGCCCAGAAAACCACAACAGACCACGCTGTATTTTGGGCTTTGCACGTTTTTTGTGGCGGGGGTTCGAATGTTTGGTTCCGTCCATCTGCGAAGGAAAATAGTCCAAAGTTTCAGAATTTTAGTAAAAAACTCAAGAATTGTTTGTTTGTTTCAATTATATTATTCCAGTGGTAACTCCCCTCATATTTTGTGTGTAAAAAAACACAAATCAAGGCATTTTTTGCCACTTAATTGAATAACCAAAATACTTAAATTAAGTGTAAGCATACCAATTGTGTAGTAAGTGCCCCATTAAAAGTCACACTTTAAAGTTTCCCTTTTTATTTTAATTTTTTCGGCTATGGAATTTTGGTTCAACTCGCCCGGTTCCAATGGAATAAAGCCGCCGTATTGTTTCATTGACAGAGCATCACATCCAGAGAAAACAGCGCACAAAGCTTGGAAAATTATTTTCGCTTAATCAAAAGATTTACAGGAATTTCGCACCTCTCAACATTTACCTTGTTAGCGGAGGCAATGATCGACTTCAACCTGACTGAATTGCCAAATTATGTGAGAAAATAGGTCAAAAAATGAGCCTAATTTGCAATGATTGGTCGTCAATGACCTAGTTTGCTTCCTAACGCACCTGCTTTTGTGTGTAAGCTTCATGCATCAGAAGACCGGAA
>QXVZ01004848.1:4747-16872 GCA_008931825.1 Phallusia fumigata
CACGAACACAAAATGATATATTTTATATGACGTCATAATGTCCACCTAATGACGTCACAATATTAGTGCTTTGACGTCATACTATCCCCAATAATCACGATACCTAAGTTATGTTATAATGCTTTCTGGCAACGTAATAGTTGCGTTATCTCTTTTCCTGATCCGGAGCCACAGGGCTCTCCCCGCTCTTACACTTACCTCTTCACTGGAATGCCCTGCAGCTGAGGATGTTTTCGGTTGCAGGTGAATGAGAGCGTTGAGAGTAGAGAAACTCTCGTTCTGTGCAAATGTGATGTTGGCGTTGTCGTGCATTCCAAATATTTCAGGTGTGTCGTTGATCGGGAGGGTTCTGATGTACTGGATGTAGCCCTGTAGATCAGGATAAAGTTTCGGGTCAACTTCATTTCTATTGTTGAATCGATATTTTAAAAAAAATTGAAGATAAAACAGTATTGCTAACAGCGATTTGTCGCGTGTGTGAATAATAATGGTGATTTTAATCAAGTGAATGAACCGGTTTAAAAAATTGAAATGTGTCTGATGTAAATTGAATAGCATATGTTAATTTACCTGTATATAAAGTGCATAGGGTTTGTATATAAAGTGTACTACACAAACGAATGTTAGGCAGCACAATATTTCCCACATTAGTTTTGAAACACAGCTTCTAAGTTTCAATGTCAATATCCGAACTTTACCAATTTCTGCGCCACAAGGCACTGTCACGTCACACAACGATGCCATCACAATTTAGTGACGTCACACAACGGTGACGTAATCGCTTACGTTGTTGTCGCAGTCGGTGTCGATCTGCTTGTACATCCCGCTGGCAGAGTAAGTGTGGTTGATCTTCAACACGTTGAAGCTGTAGAAGTCGGAGAGGATGTTCATGAGACATCGCCTGTCCCAGTCATCAGTCACCCGACCTCCGTAGTTGATGTGTCCCGCTGTGTACGTCAGGCACTGCGAGGATATAGGGGCTATGGTAAAGCTGAATAAGTTATAGCTTACGCCCAACAATATGTAGGGCACTCAAAAAAATCAAGATTAAAATTTACTCAATGGGTGAATGTCCTCAGAATTTCTTTATTATTACACGAATATGAATAAAACTTGATGGCGGTTGACTTTTTATATGTTTAAAAGACATGTATATTCCCGAACTTTCTTGTATCAGCAGGTGTAATTTAAAGGAAGGGGCCTTTGGGCTTATACAGTGAAAATATACGGGAAATGCCCGTTTACGAGAAATTGACGCCATTTTTGATTTATTGTTTGACAGCTCTAACACGGTTTTTCACCTCTTACTGTGATATTTGTATGAGTATGGCATGATAGCTATGTTGTTTGCTTGTTTTGACGTTAAAATCCCACAAGACGCACCATCCGTAAAGTTGTTTACATGCGTTGTAAGCGACATAGTGTATTTGTATAAAATTAGCATCGATGTGCAACATGCTGCACATTTGCAGTTAGGTGCTAATCACAAACAACCTCTAAAAGGGGTTCGCCGCAAACAAAATTTTACATCTGAAAGTCAACGAAATAATCAACCAGTTTTAAAAACACAAACTCGATATTTGGCCTAAAGTCGTTACACACTTAAATATGACGCACAGAAACCCGCAAAGTAAAGTATTCGTGACGAAATGGGTCATCATTGTGCAATACAAAAAAAATTTGTCAACATCTCCAAAAGTTTCAGGGATTTGCGCCGACATAATGTATTGCACCACAAGTATAACATCCCTGTGTTTCAAAGGTGCATTAGTGCAGAAATCGTCGGGAACCACGGGTGCTTAATACAGACGATTCCAGTTTCGGATAAACTATAATAGAGCTGAAGCTTGCAGCACACTCAAATCAGTCTGTGTATTTCTTATTGCGAGCAAAAAAATCGATTTCGCCAAACAAATGGCATCATCAGTTCTTATTCAAATAGAATCCCTGTGTTTATCGCGTTTTTCTCTGCAGGGATTAAACCTTACCTTGAACGGGATATCTTCGTATTCATCGAGAAACATTCTCAGTTGCGAGATGCAAATACGCAAATCTCCAGTGGTGAACTCGTACGGGATGTTGAAGCCGAGCGGACCGAACTTACGCCTCTCCAGCGCCACCCCGTGGAAGAGACACAGCGAGAAGAGCAGGGACTTGAATTCTGCAACCTGTGGTACAAGAAACCCTGGTTATCACTGTTAATCCGTTGCATTGTTTACAAAAGTGGTTCGCAACAAGGAAAGCATTTTATGAGTTCAGAGGAGTTTCCACATTATAGTTTCTTTATTCGTGATAAGTGGGGCATTTCTTTTTACGTAGATCAGTGGTTCCAAACCTTTTAACATTATTTTATATCACTTCTTGTCTAGTAGGGGAGAAATGAAAAGTTCCAAATAGGCAAAGGGGAATGCATAAAAAATGTTTTGTTATAGACGATATTTTGTGAGGAAAGGAACAATAAATCTGTTGAATTTATAACGGATTGGCTGCAAAATCGTCTGCTTTCAAAGTTTATCATTGCAATAATATAGAATTCGATTTTTTAATTTGTTGCGGTGTATTTTTAGATATTTTAATTGAGGAAACAGTGCCCGTGGAATTCGAACCCCCAACCCTAAAGTCAAAATCACAACCTAAACACTCTTAATCCCAAACTAAAAGGCTTTTCCTCATTTTTTAAAGTTACCGTATTTTTGGGCCTACTTTTTATCCCTTATTTCCTTACCTTTGAGCAGGAATTAAGGAAATCGTCATTCTGGGCCACGTAAGCTCTCAGCAGATTAGCTTTGATTCCCCGAGGAGGTTCGATCGTCATCTTGCTCCCGTTCTGCAGGATAGCAACGGGAAACTGGTTGCTAGGCATTGACGTCAGCCACAATCGGAAGTCGCGATGAACCTGGGAGAAATGAAAACTCGAATAATGACGTCACAAGCATCGCGCGTAATGCTAAAAAGTTACGAAATCCTACAAATTGTTTTTTTTTGTGAATGTATAGTTATGAAAACTGCCCTTAAGCTTTTATGGTGACCGGTGGTAAAAGCGTAATCATGTGAACATCAGAGCGTTTTGTGTATATTTGGAAGTGTTGGTTGCCGACTGCCAAATTTGTATGCTCACAGAGTGAATGGTTAAGGATGAGATTTTTAATCATAAAATTCTAACCACGCCACATTTTCAGGGCCATTTTTGCCGCCGGACTGAAACTTTATAGCTACAGCTTCTTGCTCACACAAATACAGGGGATTAAGACGGGGTTAGAACCAACAACCTTATGATCACTGAAGCTTGGCAGAAGTCACAAGTTACAGATGAAGAGTAAACCTACTTTATCCGGATCGATGGATTCGATCAACCTCTCAAGATTCGGCATCCAACTAGGAGCAAGATGGCAGTTCTGGAAGAAAACCCATTTTCCTCTGTCCATAGCGCTCCTGATCATCGCCTCTGCACGCGGACCCTGGTAAATAAAAGATTCCGTGTCACATGTGGTGTTGAGTTTATACCGATAAAAAGAAATCTTTCTATTTTTCTAGTCCCGACACAAACTGTATAAAATATTGTTATTTTTAGCGAACAGGTTTATTAAATTACCCACCTACTACCCTGTTATTGCCCACACATGGTTCAGAAAATAAATACACAATTAAACTGTAAAGAAATGCGGGTCAAGCAGTTTTTCATCCCATTTAGTGTTTCCCTTTTAATGTTACTCTATATCACAGCACGTCTAGCGGGAGAGGAAGTTCCAAATAAGCAAAGGGGGATGCATTAAAAAAGGTTGGAAACTACTGGACTAATGTAAAGTAACAGTTAAAAACTCCCTGTGGTCCTCGTTTATAACATCACAAACAGAGTGCAAGCCTACCTGGCCCTGGCCGAGAGAGATCGCCGACAACTTCTTTGAGAATCTCATCTCCTCGGCAAACTTGTAAAGATCAGCAGCAGGGTCGGTTCCAGCCGACAGGACAAATATGAGAGGTGTCACTGGAGAGGATTCTTTGAACACAGTGGCGAGGTCGCTGGCCTGTGGCTCGATAAAACGCTGACCCATGTATTTGGCGACGTAGTCCTGCATAGCGTTGGTAACCTGGGAGAACAGAGTGATGGTAAGCAAGTTATACTTTGTTGAAAGTTTGTTTTGGAGAACAAGGAATCACTATTCATCTGTAGTAGTATCAGCTTTTGCAACAACTTTTCAAGCACCTCAGCATATAAGTTTGACGCAAAAAGTTACAGAAAAAAATAGTTGTTAGCAAGCAAAAATTCGTTAAGAAAATAATTATTGGTTGTTACGTTATAATCCTGTTACGTCATGCATATGACATCATTATTATTACGTGTGATTATCATCCAAATCAAGCAGAAGCTCGAAGACTTTTAATTTTTAGGTAAAAATTCAAGTTGCCAATATCACCACGTGACGTCAAATCCGCCACGACTTAACAAACGAAACCTCATGACGTCATCACGCGTCATCCGGTGCTTACCACGTCAGCGCGGAGACAACGGAGGACGATGATCTTCTGGAAGTCGTCGATCTTTTCCTCCCACTGTCCGGGCATCTTCTCCCGATGCGGCTCGACCGAGTCGAAGATCCGTTTGAATCCATCTGAGTCTTCCTTGAACTCACGAGCGAAGTTGGCGAATTTCGGCTGCGAAAACGAATAAGTTTGTTTGACTTCAAACAAAGGATTAAAAATGTGCGAATCCCATTTCCTTGTTGTTTTAAAACAGCGGTTGTGGAAGGTTTACATCAAATCACGACTCGACCTGAGTCACTCCTAAAAAAAGACTCGACTAATCACACCCGCTAAATTTTGGACGAGTTTCATTTCTACATGATCTGCACCTCAGACCGAATATTTGCCGGTTGGAAAAAAATCTTACAGTAGCAAATCTTAGCGCAGGCTGCGGCAAAACAATTTCATGTCAATAATTGTCGAAAGAACTTGAACATTCATAAAGAATAACACAGCCGTGTTATTAGAACTACACACAAAATACTAAGCCGAGTAAATTCCACAGAAGTAAAACAACATTCGCATAAGTACTGTTAATCATCAGGAACAAAAACTTAAAAAGATTCGGAAACTTGAATTCCAAAATTCAAATAAACAATTAAAAACAGAAGTCCAACACAGAAATCTTACCAGGGCTGCCAGCATGAGAATATCACCCCATGAGCGGTCGGAAATCCAATCAGCGGAAGGATTGGGGAGTTTCTCGGGCACGATCGTTCCTCCAGCAAGCAGCCACCTCCACTCGTCCGGATCGATCTTGTTCTCGTTCATTTGAATACGAATCTGCGCGGGTCGAGCATGGATAGGTGTGAGAATAAGTTACAGTTGTAAAGTGCACAAAACAAAACTGCCACGATTAATAAAAATTTAATCGAGTTTTAAAGCAAAACTGAATAACAAAACAATAAAAAAGATCCAAAAAAACAGCAGGTTTAGCTAAAAATATTCACACATTTAAATATTTAAGTTTTTAAAATATCGTTTATTTTACTTTGCAACTTATAGCAGCAACACAGCGGTGTGTCTTGAAAACAGAATCAAGTTTTGTAACAAAAGTACAAATTAAAACAAGGATTATACTTTACGCAGATGCAGCAGGAAATTCCGAGACAATTTTAATATTTAGGTTCACAAATAACGGTTTTAAATATTCTCAATGGGAAGATATATGTTTTATACACAAGTACTGGCTTGTATCTTCCTATTGACAATTTTGACATTTATTGTTTGAAAATTTTAAATATATTTTTTGAACATTGAAACTCACACTCGCGTGTAAATTTTAAAAAATTCAAAAAATATGTTTTACCCAAAAGTTAACCAGGAAGCCCATCGAGCCCAAAAGCAACTGCTAGGTAAGAGCTACGTAAATTGAAAACTGGCAACATATAAAGGTATTAGTTTGTTCTAAAACTGGTCATTTTTAGGTTATAACTTACGCAGAGCAGGAAAGCGAACATGAGCTTGTGACGTTCGAACAGAGACCTACAGACGTTCGAATACAAACTGAAAGTGTTGTATTCGTTGATGTTCACGATGCGCTTCTCAATTGTGTCTGTGATCAGATAATGAAAACATCAGCGTTCTGCGTTCTTCGTTGCGTTTTTATAATTCGATGTAGAAAGTCCAATAATTTTTCGGTCGAAATTACTTTTTCTGGAACTAAGTGGTACGCGGCGACAGTGCTTTACCTCAAAGTGGTACGCGATAACAACAAGGTTGGAAACAATAGGAATAGAACATTGTTTCTCAAACTTTTTCGATGCGACGCCTCAGGAAAAGTTGGTTGGACTATCGACGCACCAGCGATAAGAATTTAACAAAGACGGTTATGTCAAAGTTGCATTTATGGACACAGATACAGTTTAGCTACGAAACGAAATTTTTGTGCGACGCCTATGGAAAATAACAACAGGCGCCGCGACGTACAGTTCGAGAACCACGAAGCTAACGTATACAGTTTTCCTATCACCAACATTGGTTACCTGCACGTTCAGCGTTTGCGATGCTGTTGAGGAAGATTCCGATGAACCATTCCAGCGAATACTGGTACATCGGGTCGATGTTGGCGAGATCCGACACACAGAAGAAGAGGATCTGGGTTCGAATCGCAACGGGGATGTATTGGGAACGCGTGACGTCAATATCCTTCTCAGTCTGCTCAGCGATCACAACTTTTGCCTGGAAGTTAATTATAATGATCATAAGATTTATGCTATTTTAAGTTAAGCTTATGGCCTGAAGTAAATAGAAATCCATAAGCATGAGTTTAGCAATTTTACTTTTAAAAGTAAATTAATTAATACAAGATTTTAGTGTTTGTAAACATCAGTAATTTTTTCAGTGAAGCTGAGCAGAAACTTGCGTGTGAAATTTTAGCTACTGTGAAGTACTGTAACGTTTGCTTTAAATCTAAGCAGGAATTCATGAACTGTTGTGAGGTGTTGTTCAGCTGTTGTGAAGTGTTGTAACTTATTGTAGAGTAATCAGTATGAAATTTTAGCTATTGCAAAAACTGTTACTTTTGAAGGGGGCAGCTCGACATGGTGACCAAATGGTCTTTCGCTGCCCCTGCGTCAATTACATTGTTATGTGAAAACTGGTAGTTTTTTCTTTCTTCGCAAAATAATAAACTGAACTGAACAGAAGTGAAGAACAAATTCATGATCATGAGATTTTAACCATTAGGAAGAACTGTGCCTTTTTCAGTTGTGATCAACTGGACAATGTGTTACTGTTTATTTGGAAACCAGAATGATGCCGGATCAAAGATGGTTGGACCAAGTAAGATAGGACGAGGGGTGAAAATGTTGCATAGTTATCTTTGCTAAATTACCTTTCAAACCGGTAAGATCAACTAATAAAATGGGAAAATTACTTCTTGAAATAGGAAATTATGCAAAAAAATGTTGAAATGTAAACTTTGAAAACTTGTAAATAACAAAAAAGAATTTGAAAGGTTGTGACAAAATATGTCGAACCGGGGTAATTAACTCGGCAAGTCGCATGTGATCTCGGTTTGGTGGTGTGCATAAGTCTTCCCTAAAACCAACCTTAATTTCCCCAGCTTTCACTTTCGACTGTTCCAACACTTCAATCAGTTCCACGTTATCGACGGGATTCCCCTCAGTCGCGCTCAATCTGTACAAGATCTGATCTTCAATCTCCTTCAGTTCTCCCTTCATCTTCGCGTTCGTCACAATCAACTGGTTCTTCGCTTCCTCCAGATCAGGGCGCTCTTCCGCCACCACGCGGCCGAGCAGTTGGTCCTGGAGTCCGCTGTTAAAAGAAAACAGGATCAGTTCAATTGTTAAATGAAATATATCGTTGTACTTGGGGGATGCAAGAGGCTTAATGCATTTGCATAAAGAGAAAAATCTAGGCTACGTTGGGATTCGAACCCTCGACAGCAGCCTAAACGGGACTGGTGCTCTACCAACTGAACTACAAAGGTTTTCTTTGCTTGCCAACCCCTACGTCTTGCTAAGATGGCTACACGGAAGAAAATAATGATTTGGGGTTAGGTTTAATTGAGAGTTGCATATTTAGGAGATTTTTGAAGCAAATTTTTCCATACAATACATGGCATTTTTTATAAATTTGATTTCTATGGCTCCGACAACGACATTCCTTTTACACAACACCAACCAAGACCCTGACCAACGTACCTGGGTTCAAGGGTAAAGTTTACGATGGTGACCTTGACAGCGACCTCTGGTGTGTAGTGGGGGTTGGGAAGTTTGGTTGTGATGTAAAGTTTAAAATCGTCGTGATACGGGATCACGGCATCACCGAGTTTAATCACGAGTCCTCCCTGCTGCTTGAACGTCTGTGTGAAAGTAATTAAAACTTTAGTTTCACATCGGGGTTTTCCTCTGGGGAATTTGTATCAGAAAAAAGTCAACAAATAATTATTGCTTGCAAGAAAGCTTTACATAATACTAAAAGTAATAAATTTAAGATGTAAAATCCAAGTGAGATTGAGGAGTGTGACATGACTGTATGCAAAACTTGAAGACGAAAACAAAAACACAAAAAGTTAATTTAGCCAAGTTTAGAACTTGAAGGGCAATTTTCGGCATTAAGGTTACGAAGGTAAAATTTGTAAGAAATGAATAATAGGAAAATCAGCCAATACGATTAGGAACTAAAAAGGCATTAGCTATGCGGTTAATTCTCCGTTGACCTTGGATTACAAACAAGATAACAACGAATCCGAATTCAAACCTGTTTCAGTAGAATCGGTTCCAACGCCGGATCCAACTCTTCTAGAACATTTTCCAGAATCATCGGTTTTCCGAATCTCACAGCGTTCTCGAGACTTCTCAAGAAATCACGATCCGTCAACTTTATCGCGTCTAGTCCATTGTCTTTCTCCATACTCTTCACCCACTTGTTCGCCTGAAGAGAAGAAAATGAAATCATAGTAAAGTGCAGGAACATGACAAACTAGGATCGCAGTTTTTGATGCTTGGTGCCCGACTTAACATGTGCTAAACATCCCAAATCAGTGGTTCTTTACCTTGTGGTAATTACCCAAATAATTAAATTTTTGATAAAATGTGGGAAATCCATCAACATCTGCATCCCATTCGTATTTACCATAATGCGCCAAATTCATCCTCAGTTGCGAGTCCCCGTCACATAACGCCTGTAATGACGGTGTAGCTACGCGCGTTCAACCTTGAACCAACTGTTGTGCCAATCACTTTTTTTTGCTTTAAAACTTTCTAACGTTACGCGAAAATACCAAGCGAAATAAACTCAACTCAAGCATTAGTAATCGTCACCTGGCCTTGTGGGTCAATGAACAACGACCAGCGCTGTGAATATTGGACAATCACTCCGTTCTCTACACTGAGGTTGTCACGTGGTAATCCGTATATCTGCCAGTTCCTGATCTTCACAGGATCACCCAGTGTTGACACGAGAGTGGGCGACTCAGTGCGAGGAACCTTGCAATCGTCCAAGTGACTCTTCCACTGGTTAAGCAGATTCAACCTGTATTCGCCCTGTGGTTAAGAAACATGTGTTTGCGGTTTCATCGTTGACAGATGTTGATTTATCGTAATGACGTGCAAACCTAAATTTGGCTTGAACACGATTTTATAAGTGTTCGAAGCAAGATCAGAACCTCCAACCCTACGATATCAATTCGTCACCATTCATATAAACATGACAGTCTTGACCCGAAGCATTTAATCTCAACTTAAACCTTGAAACGCTTCCACTATAACTTTCTTTAACCCACCGTGAAAGCTCCAAGGTAGGCGACGAAGCCGGCCGATACCATGACGTCACCGATGATGTTAGCGATCATGTGATCAAGTGACGTCACGGTGTCATGCCAACGGATCTTCTCGTCGGCGAGTCCGTTGATAAGTTTGTCGGCTCGCACAAGGCGTTCCTCGCATAAGCTGCATTTGTTTTCCAATTCCTCCTTCTTGTTCACACCTGGGAAAAATAAGGGATGTAAAGAATTTTGATACGCCGTGTAAATTCACATAGTATTTTGGACCGCCGTGTATATAAACAAAAATAAAAACCGTATGGTGGGTGACTCAGTGTGATGGTTAAACTAAGAAAAGTAAGGTAAAGGCAAAACCAATAAGTATCTGCATTAAGAAGTTAGGGTTGTACATTCGAACCCACGACAGACTCAGTGGTGTCGCCTGCCGAAAGTCGATGTTAACTTGCAATGGAGAATGCCGGATCGGTTTTAGTCGATAACTATTAGTTAGATGTGAGCGTACGAACACCATTTTGGATGTACACTAGTAGGTAGCAACACTAACTTACATAGAGTGTACTTCTCCTGTAGCGTAGCGATCCCGTCTTTCACTTCGTCCAGTTTCGCCTTCGCTTCATCGAGAATCTTCTGCGTGGAAGCGAGTTCGCTCTGAGCTTCGGCCAGCGCGGCTCGTTTCGGGGCCACACCCTTCGCTACAAAGTGGTATCTGGAAAAAAACGTAACAGAATATAAAAAAAAGTTTCAAATACCACAATCACCAATGTTGTCAGCCTGTTATAAGCGGGTTAAAAAAACAGCTTCGCGCATTTGACCTTGGCAGGCGTTTTAAATCGCAATACAAGGTGCATGTTAGGTTAGCAGAGAATGGCAACCCCTGGCATGGAGCGGAAAATCCAGGGGCGAACCACATGCGACACGCTTGACTATTTAATGCGGCCCGCATCAGAATTTTGTTAAATATACACATAGCCCGAAAAGTCAACACCATTGATATTTTATGTTTAGTATTCCCTTAAGTTGACTTCGCCATTATTGGCGATTTATATTTAACATTCCACCGTATTATGACGTCTTAAAAAATTGCCTCACATTCAACCACTATTTTTGTGACGTAATAGCCGTTTTTTAGGCCCGTCCGTAATGTTTTACAATTCATGCGGCACGCAGTACTACATAGGTTCTCCATCTCTGATTTAGGCAGTGACGCAATCAACCAAGGCACGCGAAGTCATTGACATCTTGACATAAGAATGCGTGGTTGTAAGGACATAGTTTTTAAACTGGCACACTGTGTTTAAAAAGTTGCCGATCCCTGTGATATAGATTGCATGTCTTACTCACTTGTGCATGGCGCGCGCCCACTGACAAATGGAAGTACAAGCTTTGGAAACTTTAGCGATGGCAGCCGGCATGAAATCCTCATTCTCAATGTAAGGTTGGATTTTCTGGATCACCGAGTCTGAGATGTTGTCCTTGTCGTATTTAAACAAGGATTCCAAAAACTACAAGATAAATGTGAAGTTTGAAAGTTTGGGTTCAGTTGTTTTATGTCATTATGCCTAAATACATGGCAGTATCAAGATGAAATGAGAAGAATTTCGTAACACTGCGTTGATGCAGTGATGCAAAGTTTTTAGTCCAAAAGCGAAAATAAATATCGGTAGTTGTTCCAACAACAAACGCAAAGCTGCTGTGTTCTCTACTGACATTCGTGGAGTTGGAGATAGAAAAAAAACCCCAAATATACCGAGGGCAAACGTTTTTGTTTTTAAACATCACCCTTTGTTAAAAAAATCACAATTTTTGCAAGTCAGGTCAGTTTTCCCAACATTTTTTGTGCATTTTCCACTTTGCCTACTTTGGAACTTTTCATTCCTCCCCTACCAGACAAGAAGTGATATATTGAAATATTAAAAGGTTTGAAACCACTGGTCTGCACAAAAAGAAATACTAAACCGATTATGACATTCCTCCCATAAACTCACAAAATTCCTTCCAGTTTCCGTTAGGCCAACACAGGCAAAAACAAAAGACCCATGGTTGCTAGTTCGAACCCCGCGTCTACAACTTGGCTTACACAAATCCGAATATTTCCCCACCTTTCCGGGATCTTGTAGCAAAGCTTTTCCTGGTTCCCAGTAATCGTCGACTTTCGTTCCAATCTTCTCCCCTGCAACCTTCTTTGCTTTCACACTTTGCATGATGCAGACCGCCTCGATGACTAGTCTCACACCAGCCGGTGGCCTCATCATCGCACGAACCTTGGATATACAGACATATGGGAGGTAAATTTACATTAAAACTAGTGTTTAAAAGCTAAAACATTACTGTGATATTTCTACTGCGCTAGGCT
>QXVZ01004851.1:0-16185 GCA_008931825.1 Phallusia fumigata
TGCAGAAGTAAACATTTGTAAGAAAAGCCTAAGCAAGTAAGGCAACTACTATTTTCCACTGTGATGCCACCAGAAATGTACAGCTACACAAGTTGCAGCACAAACAACGCATTTACATTTTTCTGATACTGCAGAAAATCGTTGCGATTGTCCTGTTAGCTGTTGCACCCTTGGGTGTTAATATCATCTGTCAGGTTTAGCATTTGCAACAAGGAAACAAACGCTGCTGTATCGGCACTGTTGCATATGTGAATGTCAATCGCATTCACACAAAAGGCAGACAAATTGCGCACCCTCATTTACACGCTGTTTTTGATCAAATAATATCGGTTCCAATTACCCGATATAAACGGCAATTTGGTTTAGAATCTGCTCGGATTCGAATCCTTAGAATTCGATATTATACTTTGAACATCCCTAGGTACAGGACACATTAAGAATTAACAGAACAGAAAATTAGCAAAATACCTTTTCTCTGAGCGAACTGTTTAAATCTGAATTTGTTGGGGCTTCATGCTGTTGTATTCTGTGATCAATTCTTTGCAACTGCAAAAAACACAAAAATACATTTCAGTAAGGCATTGACATCTTCCAAATTTTATGTTAACATTCAATGCTCTTATGTACCACAGCCTTGGCCTCATCATATTTTCCCCAGACATCTTTTAGACTTTCAGTTAACTTTGCATCAGCACCTGCTACTGAGTAGCCAGGATTCCCAAGAAAAACATCCATGAACTTAACATTTAATTTAATCTATAAAATTCAAAAATATTTGCTATACTGAAAGCTTTCAAACAATCTAAAACATTTTATAGATCAACAAAACAGCTTGCATAAAAATCTGTCAAAGTGAAACATACTAATAAATTTGGAAATTAACAGAAGTCGTTTAACTGACGTAAACCGATTTTAATGGTCATAATTATGTGCACTCCAAAAGGCCAAAAGCATTTTATGGGAAACCGGACGGTTTGGATTTTTGTGCATTATAGCACTAAAAATGGTAAACTACATACTTACATTAGTTTTGTTGAAATAGAACAGCTAATCGAAGTTTTTGCACAAGTTATAATCGGTAAATTCAAAAAAAGGAATGAACAAAACATTTATACAAGACTAAAGCCTCCTGAAATACATTCCCGCTTTACTCTAGCAAACGAACTTTCCACTTTGAAAATAACAACGTTGGTGCATTTGTTTTCGTAAAAATATCCTACAGATTCACACCATGTCGGCGACTTGCGGTTAGACGTCAAGCATGACAATTTAACTTCGAAAATATCTTATTTAGGGGCAAAGTTTATTTTCTTTTGAACAAAAAAGTCTTAGGCAACGCTAAACCAAAAATAAATCAACATGTTAACAAAAGTGTTGTTTTGGCATCAGGAACTCGATTTGACTATGTTCAAGTCATTTTTTTAAAGTTTCCACCTTTTTCGGGCAATATCCAGCAAAATACTCGAAGTGAGTCGAGTCACCGCTGCCAAACGATTTATCTCGATTCGAGTCACAAAATTGCTTTCTGGAGTTCTCAGTCGGATGAAATTTCCATTGTTGTGATCTCGTCGACGCAACTGTTGTACGCCGCCTTGACGCATTCGTAAACCAAATGGCAAACTGTTATATTCATCCAAATCACCGTGTGTAAAGAAGGGAAAGTAATCGTTCTCGTTCAGCGACCGCTTAGCAGCCTATTATCTACTTTAATTGTCATACTACCACTACATAACATGTTTGTAAGTGACTAAACAATAAAATCACCCTCAACTGTTTCAACTCTGCGGTGGACTTCAAATCACTGTGCTGATTTTTTTCAGTATTTTACGTTTTAGGGACCCAGTCCTAAATCTCCCTTTGCGCCTAACTCACCCTCCGATGTAAGCCCCCGCCACATAACGCCTTATAATTACGGTGTAGCTGCAGCGCGTNAAGGCCAAAAGCAATTTATGGGAAACCGGACGGTTTGAATTTTTGTGCATTACAGCACTAAAAATGGTAAACTACATACTTACATTAGTTTTGTTGAAATAGAACAGCTAATCGAAGTTTTTGCACAAGTTATAATCGGTAAATTCAAAAAAAGGAATGAACAAAACATTTATACAAGACTAAAGCCTCCTGAAATACATTCCCGCTTTACTCTAGCAAACGAACTTTCCACTTTGAAAATAACAACGTTGGTGCATTTGTTTTCGTAAAAATATCCTACAGATTCACACCATGTCGGCGACTTGCGGTTAGACGTCAAGCATGACAATTTAACTTCGAAAATATCTTATTTAGGGGCAAAGTTTATTTTCTTTTGAACAAAAAGGTCTTAGGCAACGCTAAACCAAAAATAAATCAACATGTTAACAAAAGTGTTGTTTTGGCATCAGTCAGGAACTCGATTCGACTATGTTCAAGTCATTTTTTTAAAGTTTCCACCTTTTTCGGGCAACATCCAGCAAAATACTCGAAGTGAGTCGAGTCACCGCTGCCAAACGATTTATCTCGATTCGAGTCACAAAATTGCTTTCTGGAGTTCTCAGTCGGATGAAATTTCCATTGTTGTGATCTCGTTGACGCAACTGTTGTACGCCGCCTTGACGCATTCGTAAACCAAATGGCAAACTGTTATATTCATCCAAATCACCGTGTGTAAAGAAGGGAAAGTAATCGTTCTCGTTCAGCGACCGCTTAGCAGCCTATTATCTACTTTAATTGTCATACTACCACTACATAACATGTTTGTAAGTGACTAAACAATAAAATCACCCTCAACTGTTTCAACTCTGCGGTGGACTTCAAATCACTGTGCTGATTTTTTTCAGTATTTTACGTTTTAGGGACCCAGTCCTAAATCTCCCTTTGCGCCTAACTCACCCTCCGATGTAAGCCCCCGCCACATAACGCCTTATAATTACGGTGTAGCTGCAGCGCGTACAATCTTGGTCCACCAATTGCGCCCTTCACTTTTTCGGCTCCATACCGTTTTTTTTCGTTGCGCAGCTATTTCCGGCTTGTTGGTTGTTTTAGTGCAATTGTGTGGCTACGATTTCTTTAACCAAGCGAAATAAACTCAACTCAACTCAACTCAACCACTGCTCTGTTGAGTAGGAAATAGTCAACGGAAAACCTAAATGAGCAATCGGGATTCTGGACCAATACAATGAATAAACACCATTCTGAAGAACTCGGCCAAATTATGCCGTGCACGACAGAACCTACACTACCAGATGATTCAGGGTGGCCGGACAATGGGACAACATTGAGTGGGGTTGGGCCAGCATTCTCTCGCGATCTTCCAAACACATTTTCGTGTAAAGGCAATTGCGTGGTATGTGGCCAGGCTTGCCACATCCATAACATCTAATACTGTTTGTGGCCCTGTAGGAAACATTCTGTTTTTTGCTATTTTACAATTTCCTTCACAACCTTTACCGTCTGGGTGTGGGTTGCTTGTTTCTCCAACTGATCACTTATACGGCAATTTATTACTTTGCAAGGGGAGCAATTTTACACAGTTATTCCATGTATGTTTAAATTGGGTCAGACAACTTCTGTTTTCTCACCAGTAGTCTCCACATGGTCGCGTCACAGTCAATTTCAGGTGCAAATCTTGCTTTTGGGCGATTTGAAAAATATGTTAAATCTTATTTTTGGTCTGTTTTTGCAATGTTTTTCTTCTAAATGATCATTTTGAACAGGTGTATTTAAACACTTGAAGGATTCAATTGCAGCACATGGTTCGGCTCGTAATAGCTCTTCAGCTGCTTACTTATTGTCATTCTTTTGGGACAAGTTTTTCTTTGGTATCTGCCCATCTGCCACACATCCAATTGTGGTGTCGCTACTCGAGAAGTATTCTATCCGCAATGGAACCAGTTCCAAGTTTATTTTCTTTGGTCAAATCTATTCCTTACAGCTAAAGATTAGTCGAGTATAGTCCTATCCCCGTAACATTCGGAGTTTTAATAAGTTTTCACCAGATCTGTAGTCAGTTTTTATGTCTTTTATTCAAAAACCTCTTTGTGCACCACGAAGTTTGGTGAGGTCGATCGCGTCCTTCGGCCCGAGTTCTTGATTCGAGTTACTACTTTACTTGTAAGCGGTGGTTTCCAACGTTTTCCAACAGTTGCAAAAACTAGACCACAATAGGTAAATGTAATTCAAAGTTGGAGAAGAACAAACGATTGTTTTTTCAAAAAGGGTTTAAGAAACTTGGGTATGGTAAAGAGCTCCTCAAGATTTTTACAAAACGTGAAGGCAAGATGTTGTTACGAACAGTTGCGGTCGTGCAACACATACGATTGTTTTTCCAACGCATTATTCTATTGCAACGCAAACTCATTGATGCAGAACACATCCAATTCCAGTGTACGGCGATGTTTATTACCGCGTGAGGACGCACTAAAGCGTATTTTGATGGTCAAATGGTCTGTGGCACCGACTAAAAAACTTGATCAGGATTCGTCCTCGGGATCGTCCCGGGTTGAACCCAGTGAAAAAATTAACACTGAGTTTCAAAAAACAAGATCCATAGACCCACATGTTATTAAACTCTGACTGGCTGTACAAAATGAGCAAACACAGACGAGTTTAAAAATGCCGCATCAGTGTACCCCAAACAATTCTCCGGGCGCCGATTCTTCCTAAGTGTTTCCACGTTCTACAACAGCACATTGATGGTAGTTACGTGTATTTGTTTATTTACATGTTACGAAATATTACAAGTGCAACAGCAGATTAATAAAAAACATTTTAGGGTTGAACTGTTAATTTAGGATTTTTATGTTTGAGAAAGCAGAAAAGTTCCGTTTTTACGAATCGTGCGGGGATGTTATAATTCTTTAATTTTGTACAATTTTTATGAGGATTAATGAAATTTGTTCGAAGTGTAAGTGAAATACTGAAAAGCATAAAATCTCAGCAATACACTACATAAATACAGAAGAAGGCAAAAAAAACATCGATCTTAGATATATTGGGACATGTGTTTGTCAAAACTACGGAACATGTTGCGATTGAAAGCTTTTGATTGGCACGACAATGAAGTGACAGAAATTGGCATTTCTAACACTGACTGCAGGTATCAACAATTCAAGTTAACTCAATGCAGCAAAGTAAGCACTGTCTAACTCAGCGTTTCTCAAAAATTTTTCTTGTACCGCTCCCTGAAGAGCTCGGCGATTTAATCCGCCCACCTCTATCGACAAATATAAAAATGAATTTTTTTTACGGACAATATCAATGCGATTGTTGGCGCTCATGCAGTTTGTCAACATTGTTTGAAGAGATGTGTGACAAAATTATCCTTGATACTGTATTCTGTTTTAACTACCTAATTTTCACTCCCCCCTCAAGAGCTCTTTCATGTTGAGAACTGCTGGTCTATTACAACTATTATATGTGATCAATATAAAATATACGACATGAAATGGTGATGAAAAAATTGCAGGTCATATTATATTTAATCACTGTAAAGTTATGTTAGAGCGTGTGTGTGTTTTAATAAACACAGGCAGATAAAATCCTTCGAAGTTGTCAAGATTTATATGGAAAACAAGAACTGAAGCAACCATTCTCTGAGATAAAGCTTGTTCTGTATTGTTTAAATTTTGCATGTATTGGGCCCTAAAACGTGCGTGGCTATTCCAGTATGATTATGTCAGTGGATGCAACAACGAGCTTCAAATACCAATTTGGATTGTTAAATTTTGCAACATACCGCATAATGCTTACTATATTCACCCTTTTTAGTTAAACTGCTTCATGACGCCATCCGAAGACCTTCACGTCAAAGAAAATTGGTCACCGGCGTAGAATCGTTACTAATTGTACTCTCTCGCTTTTTCTTTGACATATGAAGTCCGTCAGTGATGCTACTTGAACTGAAACTCCGTCGTTTGAACTCTTTTTTTCGGTCAGCTTTGTCGACCAACAAGTGGTCGTGACTTTTCTGCCTCTTGGACTTTTTGGTCTTGCCTTTAGTTGAACTCGTCGATGACGCCGAGTCGTTTCTTCGTTTCTTTTCCTCTGTCAACTTCACAAGCAACGAAGACCTTTCAGATTTCCCATTGTTGCAAGCTTTCATTTGGGTGTGCTCGTCGATCGCTTGTAATCCTCCTTCCTGCTTTAGTGAGTTGCGGTTGGGTGAGGGGGTTCCGGGAATTTGGATGAGACCTAATGTCGTCATATCAGTATCCTCTTTGGGAATGATTTTGCTGGACTTTCGGGAAGATTCGTCATCCGGTGGATCAACGAACAGAGAAGGCTGTCGGTTCTGGTTGCAATAGTCACACATGGTTANCCAGTATGATTATGTCAGTGGATGCAACAACGAGCTTCAAATACCAATTTGGATTGTTAAATTTTGCAACATACCGCATAATGCTTACTATATTCACCCTTTTTAGTTAAACTGCTTCATGACGCCATCCGAAGACCTTCACGTCAAAGAAAATTGGTCACCGGCGTAGAATCGTTACTAATTGTACTCTCTCGCTTTTTCTTTGACATATGAAGTCCGTCAGTGATGCTACTTGAACTGAAACTCCGTCGTTTGAACTCTTTTTTTCGGTCAGCTTTGTCGACCAACAAGTGGTCGTGACTTTTCTGCCTCTTGGACTTTTTGGTCTTGCCTTTAGTTGAACTCGTCGATGACGCCGAGTCGTTTCTTCGTTTCTTTTCCTCTGTCAACTTCACAAGCAACGAAGACCTTTCAGATTTCCCATTGTTGCAAGCTTTCATTTGGGTGTGCTCGTCGATCGCCTGTAGTCCTCCTTCCTGCTTTAGCGAGTTGCGGTTGGGTGAGGGGGTTCCGGGAATTTGGATAAGACCTAATGTCGTCATATCAGTATCCTCTTTGGGAATGATTTTGCTGGACTTTCGGGAAGATTCGTCCTCCGGTGGATCAACGAACAGCGAAGGCTGTCGGTTCTGGTTGCAATAGTCACACATGGTTAACATGAAACATTAAATGTTGATGTTCATGGATTTCATTGGAGCCTAATATTACCCAACAAGTACAATACTTACAATTGATAATAATAAACACAACATATGCTTACCGTTAGTGTGGACGACTTTCGATTTGAACCAATACTGCCACCAAGTCCGTCGTGTTTTTTTCTGCTTAAACTTGTGTGGTGAATTGGATGTTTCTTTCCTGACAGAACTTGCAACCAATGGCGTCGAATCTCTTCTTGGTGCAAGCAGAAGAGCACCAGAAGTAATACGCCCTGATATAACACACCGAATGAAAACGTCTTTTTCACGTACTTAATTCCAGACATTAGGTTGTATAGGCGCCAACGCAAAATGCCATGTCCCTATAATCGATCAGAATTGCAAATCGATTTGCTAAGTAGTCCGTTATTAATTACGAACAGTTGGCAAGATTAAAAATCAGGTATGATATCGAATGCAGGCATATTAAAATTTTTAATTTCAGAAATGGTGTTTTCATAATTAATGCACGTTGCAGGTAATAAATTTAGGCCGCAAAAGCTAAAGCAACTAATTCAAAGTCAATCAACATTTAAAATCTATGTGCAAGCAATTATTTAAAGGAATGAGACCATGAAACTTCCATTCATGGAATTGTTCTGAGTGTTGAATAACCGTAAATTAACCCAATGCTTTATTTCCATAACCACTCCCGCACTTTACTTCACTTCGTCAGGAGTTCGCAAAAGTTTGTCAACGCATTTAATTTGTTTACAGTTCACTGCAAAACTATAAGAATGTCTTTTCTTTCGAAAACAATAGGGCCACCATAATTTCGATGGTGTAGTGACCTATATATATGTAAAATTGCTATTTAAGCTAGCTAAGGACAACTGTAAATTGTGCATACCAGGGCAGCCGAGAAAACGGTGAAAACAATAACTGAGATGAGATTGTGTTGGCTATCTCCGCCCTCCTTTATCGCTGGAACAATCACGCTCCCCAATATCACTGAAAAAGTTTCAATAACAACTCAGTTATCAAAAGTACTTGAAAACAATTGGTTATTTGTGAAGTAGTCTATCCATGAGCCAGCAAGGCATAAACGTCGAAGTGGGCAACTTTAAAATTGATTTTTCGCAATAATGACCACTAAAAAATCAAAAAGTGTCAAACTATGTAAATCAACAAACTACAATTTATTAGAATTTACAAATGAGCAGTTTTGTGTGTCATAAATGCAAGGAATCTTATGTTCTATACGCGTTTTTTACAAATGCTTTTCACACATTGTTATGGCGAAAATAATATGCTTGAAGCCTGCTTCAGGTAAATGTTTAGCAAAAAATAAAGAAACTGAAGAGTCGAAAGAAAGCTTGAAATCAAACGTGGTTATTACGTCACTTTAACTTCGAATATCTCACTTACTTATTGCGATTAGGATGGTTATAACCGACAGCTTGATTAAATGAACTTTAACTCGTCCGATATTTCCGATTCTCTGCAAAGGTCCCGAACTTCTGGTGGCAAGAGTTCCGCGCAGCACATACACGAATATCGAAAATATGGGAATAAACGCAACAGCAAAGGGCAACAGTAGTCCGTAATATAGATAGGAATCATCGACAAGGCACCTAGACACAAACACATGTCATTAAGGAATAGGATTTGATAATAGTTAGATTGTGTACAAGCGATTTTAATCTAAAAATTTCACCAAGTGTTGTTTATCTTTTTATTCAGATAAACAATGACGTCATCAACAACAACTATGTTATGCCCGGAAGAACTTATGCTTACCACCGCAGTTAAAACAAAATGTTTGGGCGGATGTGACAGTATTAACAACATTGATTAGAGGCATGCTGCAGCTACCGTAAGATCACTCTAGTTCTTACATGTCGTTGAAATATTTTCCGTCGCTTGACTGAGCCACAAGAATGCATACGAGGGCAATGGTAAAAGAAAATCCGTACGAAGGGATTGCTGCCTTTGCAAAGAAAAAGCTAATATGTCCACCCATCGGTCGTTGAAACATAACCAGAAGGACGAACCAATATGCCGTGATCCAAAACCAAGTGCTCAGCATAGCAAAATGTGCTATAAAAGCTCCTATGTATAAAAATATACACGATTACACTCTACCCAAGTCACAAAAAATGATCATATTGGTGGAAAGCTACATCAACTTCTGAAAACTGCTGAATGGGTCATCGAATGTATTATACTATAATTAGAAATAAACTATATTGACTGATATAATCTCGAAGTCGAATTAAGTTCATATCACCAACATCCATTGTTTTACTGAAATCGGCAACAGTTACAGCTGGATTTGGTCTTATTTCAACTACCCTACCTGCAATACACAACGGATTGTTGATGTTGCCATGACAATTCCCTGAGTGTTGCCTGTGTGCGTTGCCGAACAGATACCCGATAAAGTAGAGCAGAAGACAGATACACAAGTTCACCATCACAATGTGGGTTCGCTTTACCCGAAATTTTCTAAAATCGAGAAAACAAACCTAAAGTATATTAATTTCAAAAAGACTTTTCTGAGGCTTTTTTAATTGTGCCAAAGTTTTTACTAATTCCCTTTTCCAAGTGTTTTAATTACTATACACGGATTTTTTCATGAATAATTATAATAAGATAATATTGTTGAACTTTATTGTTGAAACGTTTTGCCAACGTTCACTAGACATTTTAAGAACGCACAGCGCAGAAACGTTTCATGAATGCAGTCGTGTCACAATACAACTCTATCATTATACTTGAAAGATATCAACTGCAATTTATACATACTAAAACATCACTCTGGATCGTATTTTGTTGCCTGAACGTTTTCGAATTTTAGGTTTAGGAAGAGATCGTTTTACTGAAATGTGAAGAAACGCAATACAGCAGAGAAACATAAAAATAAAACGTTATCTACCTGAAGCCAATATAAGACAGAAGTGTGAGTAAAATTCCCAAGATAGATACAGACGCGCCCACAAACGTTACAATGTGAAGTACATGTTCCTCACTGTCCTCTGTGCAGGTTGCGTTTGGTGGAGGTGGCGAAGTTAAGTTTTGGCTACTCACGAAGTCCATGGCGTCTGCATCAAAAAAGTCTAGGCTATAATCATTGACCGTAAATAAGTATGACAGCCCGTTTATGACGTTATTGATAAATAGCTTGCGAGCTTTTGATAATCATTTCGTGATTGATTTCTACAGCATCGTTAACCTTATGAAATTTCTATCAAACAAAACTGGTCATGACGTAATTCACACGATATTCATCTGCCATTTAAATTGGACACAAAATAATTAAAACAAATGATCGCAAAAACCGAACCCAACATGATATTGACTTGCATTCATGTTGCGCCAACATTGCATGTGTCAACACCTTTTCATTGCAGCCGAGTTTGGCTTTAAACCGTACAGGGAATTCGGCCAAACGAATTCCTGATATTCCTGATCTATTCGAGCCCAATGGCCACCAGCAATCGCCACTGTCGGTGTGTGCTGGAGAGTCCTCGAGTAAAGAGGTCACTAAACCAGTTGCAAACCTGGACTAAATTCACTTTATTTATATTTGACCTGCTGATGAAGCCGAGTCATGTGCTGATGTCATTTCAATGCCTGTTTTGTACACAGTTGTAGGATAGGAAGCAGTTGACGATACATCTGTAAAGTTTAGGTTCACTTGTTTGTTATCAATTNAAATAGCTTGCGAGCTTTTGATAATCATTTCCTGATTGATTTCTACAGCATCGTTAACCTAATGAAATTTCTATCAAACAAAACTGACCATAACGTAATTCACACGATATTCATCTGCCATTTAAACTGGACACAAAATAATTAAAACAAATGATCGCAGTGCTCCTTGCTAGTTCGAGAAATCCATTAATGCGATTGGTCTATTAAAGAAAAATTATTGTTAAAGTGTTTAAGAAAACCGAACCCAACATAACATTGACTTGCGCTCATGTTGCGCCAACATTGCATGTGTCAACACCTTTTCATTGCAGACGAGTTTGGCTTTAAACCGTACAGGGAATTCGGCCAAAACGAATTCCTGATATTCCTGATCTATTCGAGCCCAATGGCCACCAACAATCGCCGCTGTCGGTGTGCTGGAGAGTCCTCGAGTAAATAGGTCACTAAACCAGTTGCAAACCTGGACTAATTTCACTTTATTTATATTTGACCTGCTGATGAAGCCGAGTCATGTGCTGATGTCATTTCAATGCCTGTTCTGAACACAGTTGTAGGATAGGAAGCAGTTGACGATACAGCTGTAAAGTTTAGGTTCACTTGTTTGTTATCAATTTTAAATCCAACAAGCAAAAACTTTCTACACTTACCCATTTTGAGATATTCGCAAATCCAGTTTTAAAAGCAATGCTTTGTTAATTCAAATACAGTTTACAAATTGCATTGCCCTGCGTTTGCTTGGCCTCCACTATTATACTCATACAACCTAGGAAACAACAACAAACGAATGAAGTAAGTAATTTGCAGTAAAATCATCTGGCTGAAATGAAGCCCTCGCAAACGAAAGGAGAAAGTGGTCCATAGCCTGATTTATGCACCGACCAATTCACAGAGGAAAAAGTGTTTGAATTCTCCAAGGACATTTGAATAACTGATACATATTGACTACGACGAACGATTATCCAGTGTAACATAAAGATGGCTCACGTCAATGCGCAAGCCATGAGCTTCTTTTTGGCCAACCACCTATGCTCTTATGAACTGACTTTTTACATGCAGCAAAAAACATGTTCGTACTGGACATGCATTAGTACACTGTCTCATCAGCATTGCCTGTAAAATGTATAGTCACACTGCTTGTTGCATTAGTTTTTATCTCCTACAATCATTGTAAACATTAGCTGGCTTGGCTGTTGCCTCACTCACGTACTAACGTCATTCGATTAAAAAGCCTAAGCTGTTGCGTCGTGCCAAGCGTCAGTGCAGTTCGCGAGGAAAACGCACTACCGGTCTATAAGCAAGCTCCTAAAATAGCGTTGCCTTCATCGCCTGTGTCTTAAACGTGCTGAGGTTGTGCACCAGGGTTTTGCACACCGAACTCCTGTCGGATAAAGCAAACTGTGACAACTGTGTCAAGCCTACATTTTTTCATGGTACAATTACTTCTATTCAGAGAGAAACATTGTATTTAAAAGTACAAGACTCCCACATAAAGTTTTCTGTTTCAATGTGTTACGTTGTATGCCCACTACCTGACCCACGCTGTAACTAAAAGCATCGAAGGTTACTGGGCAATTAGTAATTATTACACAATATACGCCTGTGTTGTCTATTGCACCACGAGCTGGCTTCAAGGCGTGAACAGCAAGCGGTTGGTGTCTCGTGAACTAACTCTTGTCTATAGCGTTCTCTGAATGGGACTAATCCTCAATAAGCTTGGTTCACAGTATTCGTGGTGTGAAGCCACATCCTGGCCATTTTACGTCATTTCCGCGCCTTATACAGATAAATAGCGCAAGGCTACACCCCGAAACTTCACACTGAAATGCTTTTCCGGTCAACATACCAACATTTAAATACGCTATCTCGTCACGCACGAACGACAACGCATCACAGCGCTGCTTTCAGACTTACGATTTTATACACTTTAGGCAGATTTTACAACTATTTGTTAGGCCCGAGATATTGGAAATTTGTTTAAACATGCAATTCGACTCCTCTCTTGCTCTACGTCTGACTAACCTCCTGATTAACGGTAAATGTGGCACAACCTATACAGTTGTTTCAACTCCTGGCAACAACCAAGACTGTGAGGCATAGACTTCGATCGATTGTTCGACAGCGCCGCTGCCAAACCGAATCGCGCCGGCAGAATAAAACGCGTCACAATTTTGAGACACAAACGCTGCTGTAAAAGTTTTATTGAGGATTTTATTGCAATCAAGAATCTACACGGTTGACGTCAACAATCCGTTATTGCGTTTTCTGAAAGTTGACCCTGAGAAAATTGGGAATCGTTTAGGAGCAGTCTCATTATTCTAAAGTTGGAACCTATATAAAACATTGTGTAAACAAAACGGCAGCTATAAAACGGAAATAGTACAAATTTTGTTTGTTAGTCCATATGCGATGTTTCTTGGTAGAGGAAGATTTCAGTAAAGAGTGGATGAATGGAACAAACGTTTGGGTGTTAAGGTTAAAAACCAGAGATTTGATCTATTCAATCAACTATCGTGTAAACTACCGTTTCGTTTTCTATGAACAACAGAAGCAATTTTTTTCTTCCATGAACAACGCAAGCAAGCCACGGTTAAAATAGTTTTACTTTTGAACAATAAGTGCAAAAAGTACAGAGTTTGATTAATACACAAGAGGGATTTGGAAAATGGAACATAACAGCCGAAGGCACTCAAATTAGCACAAATTACAGAAATAAAAGGTTGTAAACAACCGATATTAAAAAAACGTCCATCGTAGTTGTTGAAGGACTTTTAGACTGCTAAGTAATAAACGTAATTATCAAAAATGTACATGATAGCTTTTGATTAGTATTAAAAAGTTGCAGTCAATAGAAATCGATTTCGGAAATGGAGACCGTTGTTTATGCAGTTGTGGTCCAAGTATAGGTGGTAAGTTGAATAATCGGAAAAGAGTGTTTATGTTTCAACTGGCGCTTGTGGTGCAACTGCAATTTTGCGATTCACACGAGTAAGAAAACCTTTCTGTAAGCTGAAAATTGCATTGGAGAAAATGGTGGTTACATGCGTGCGTCGTCGTATCGGCCAAATGTTAAGTCAATTTCATCGTGCTATTGATATCACGCTCAACAACAAGCCCACTAACCTTAGTGGGACACCGCAGTTTATCGGTGGGTAAATATATCCTTTAGGGGCAACTGTTATATTTAATATTAGGTGTTTTCTCTGTCGTAATACTGAAGTCTGCACAAACAAATGTGTCAGATTTTAGTCTATTTCCAAATCTAGGATGTTAAGTTGTGGTGCCTTATCCGCTTAAGCGTTTAGCCATTAAGGTTATGACTCGGTCAAACTTTTGGTAACGTTCGGTTCTTTCCACTTCTGCACCTTTAGATCCCCACAACAGTCGGAGATGAAATTCTGTAGCAAAGATCTCCTCCAGTTTCGGAATAGTTTCGAAATCTAAAATGTGGAAAAGGGAAAAAGTGACGAACACGGCATTTTAAAAAAAGATCCAACAAGAAGTATAGCGGAAACTTTTTCGAAAATACAATCCCGAAGCTAAAATAAAGTTCTGTTAGGCTAAACAGCGGTCAAATAATAAGACTTTGGTGCGAGCTAAAAAACGTTTTATTGATATAAACTACATCGGAACCAAGAAGATAGGAAATATTTACAACGCAAGGCATATTTGTAAACTGGGTCTAAACATATGCATAATTTGTAGAGTCCATTTAAAAGTAATTTGCGTGGATGTTTGTATACTTAATACGATAGAGAACAGAGCAGCGTGTAACTTGCAAATTGACACAACGACCCATGATATATCGTTCCTGTTAACTTCAGAGGAACCATGACGCGATGCGCCAGTCAACCGGACGTTTGAAAGGTTGCGGAAAAGCGTCGTGAGGTGACTAACACGTCAGACTTACACCATACTATGCGGCAAGCAACGTTTAAGGGGCCGTTCTTGCGCAAACCTTAAGCAAGTGTCATTTTCGGGTTCCAACCAACTTCATTATTAGTTTCATGTGTCTGCATGCAATGGTTTGCCCGTGTTATGAATGGAAGTGTAACAAAAATGGTATTAAACGTTTTATGGGTGTTATTGCAGTTTCCCCCGCAGCATGGACAATGGATATCAATTCAATTATTCTGCCGTGATGCCGAAAAAAAGAACGCCAAATCGCACACATGCTTACTCGATTGCGTGGCATTGCCCCTACAAAATAGTGCAAACTGGCCGTCGGAAAGTCCTTTACCTGTGGACGCTATAGTGGCATTACTACTCCACAAACGATCAATTCACAATTGCGACATGTCTTACCGTGCAACTTCGATTTTGCGTTTGCTCGAAATTTGCTTAATGACGTCAGGACAGTGCGCGCGGCCATTAATTGGGCCATCAGACTGTCGAAGCTGTCGTCAGGTAGATTTTGCCACCACTCACGCTCCTGCAAAAACAAACACGAGGTATTGATTTCTGTGCGCGCCCGCGGGAATTTCTCATTACAAAGCACACGAAATGACCGGAAAGATGGTGGCCGGATTTGGTTCGGGGGAACAGGCATCAATCAAACTTGTCTCGACCTTTGCCACTGGCAGGGGACGAGCTGGTCTACGTGCCAGTAGTTGGTATCAGCAACAATTTCTTCCGGGAAGTTAATTTTGGAAGTTTCTATCTAACGCAACGACTTTTAAAAAATTACAGCATGACGTTAGTTTGTTCCAAATTGCGTGACCTAACAATGTAGTGATGCATTAAGTGAGAGTGATTTTATGGTAACTCGTTTACGTACGACTTCTTTAACTGCTATTGCAACAAAGTGCCAGCTAACAGCGGTTTTCTCAACTTACAGCAGTTTTGAATTTTATTTAGTTACATTTAACAAAGTGATGACACCGGTTCGTCACGAGGAAAATGCCTTTAATATCGCAAAATATTTCAATGTTTAAATACCTGTGACAACATACTCCAAATGAATTTATTTTATTTTTCATTTTCGGTTTTGACAAAAACAACATTAAATCCCTTTTTTTAATAACAAACAGCGGTAAATGAAAAAAATTCAGTTGTTTCGGCAACGCCGGTTTCATATGTTACAATAGAGACAAACTGTACCGTTTTTGGCATCATCTTAATTAAGACAAGTTCAATGCAAAGATAAACTTACCGAAGATTCATGTCCACCACTAGCGACGCTCCCAAGCAAATCACCTTCGGATGCCGAAAGTTGTTTCACTGTCGGATGTTTCGCGTTGGATGAGGTGTGGGGAATCCCCGGCAATGGATTCTCGTAGAAGCGTATGATTGGCATAATGTGAGGGATGCATGATGAGACGAGATCTAAAATCCAACGTTTATGTCAGCTTTATATCATGAGCCAGTAGATATTGACTAATGAGTATGATCTTTTGTGAACTGATTGATAGTCAACAAAACGGAAGTTTTAACGAGATAAATACACCGACGTTTAAATTCCTCGAACATTAAAAAATATGACCAATACAAATGGAGGCGCTTACATGTTGCGTGCAAATTATCACCATGTTAACAACA
>QXVZ01004864.1:0-10352 GCA_008931825.1 Phallusia fumigata
TTGTTCCCACAAGAAAATCAGATGTTCTGCAGGTTGTCTCGCAATTGCGACTCTTTCCAGGACTACGATGCCTTTAGTGATCGGTTGACTATTTGCAAACAAACTTGATCCAGCAGTTAAAAGTTCTCCGAAAATCAAAACCAAGTTATGTTCCGTCTTTGTTTGAATCTTTGCATTTTTTGTTCAATTTTGTATTCCATGTGAGTGTCTCCTTCTTTACATAAACTAGTACATTGCAGGAATATATCAAATGTCCGAAAACGCCATGGCAATAAAAATCGCAGAAAGTATGATAGAAATCAAATCCGTGCACTATCGTCGCTATGCTTGTATATACTTGTTATATCAACGTCCACCCTATCTCGATTAATGCGTCAAACTCTCTATTTTATAACGGCATAGCTGCGATGCGTCTAATCTCTGCGCTGCCTATAGTGGCCTCCACTCTTTCGCGCTTAGTAGCGTCCTAACGTTGCATTTTTGGTTTGATGTTTGTTTTAGTGTTACGGTGGAGGTTTAGTTGCTGCGCACCCATTTGTGGGCTACGCAGTCATTTCCAGTTGTTGTGTCGTTACCTTCTCTTTTACCAGGCAAAACAAACCCAACTTCAATCAAACATTTATGAAAACTTGCCGTCCCGACGCACCTTAGTCACGCCACTTTTAAAGTAAACAAGCAAGATGTGTGCAAGGCCAGGTAAAAGAGGGATGTGTAAGAGCCCAGTTAAACAGCAAGGCCAGGTGCAACTTTTCACAGAATTGACGAAAATAAACCAGCTGACAGCAGAGAAAAGCAATTGACTTATAATCATTAGGGTCGTTGAAAAAGAGAATACCTTGTTAGATATTTCTATATATTTGCAACGAAACATGTATTACAAGATTCAGCCTATTGTTGATGTTTGCACAATAAGCATTTTAAATATTTTTCTCGTTGATTTTCTTACAGGGTTCGAACCAAGATCCCAAGGACGAAATCCGATCAGACTTTTGTCTGTATCTAATAGCACCCATACGCTGTCACGTATGTGTTCATATCGACTTACAATTTGTTTTTTGCACATGTTTTGTTGTTTTTATCTGAAGCCACCAAAAACTGTTTAGCGTTCACCCGTTAGGCGTCACTAACAGCACATTGTTTTGTTTCTTTGTTTCACACTGACGCGTTTTTGTCGATAGCGGTGTCGTAGCTTCTCATCCTTTTTTGTCATGTTGCCGTGTCTCACATTTACACGCAATTATAACAACTAAGTCTACAGCTCAAGCAGCACTTGGTTTCGTGTGTGTACTGCACAACTGGTTATTGAAATTTGAAAGCACAACACCTATGTTCTACAGTCGATACATTTTACCAAAATGCATCTGGCCACGAACAGATCACTTGCTGCAGTTGTTTTACAGGGGTCGGGTGAGGTTGATGTGTCCCCGCATTTCGACCAAGCGAATGTCGACAATGCTGTTTGGCGACCTGCGCTGTTTATGTGACTATGTTGTGTGTCTTACTTTTTGTCCTTCCCAGTCGAATTTCTCACAATGCGCCAAAGCTCACTCTCTTGTGAGTCCCCGTCACATAACGCCTTGTAATGACGGTATAGCTGCAGCGCGTTCTACCTTGATCCACCAATTGTGCCCTCCATTATTTTAGCGCTTCATAACGTCTCATTTAATTCGGGTCAACCCGTCGGGTTCCTCCGGGTTAGAGCAACGCCGCTCAAGTTTTCTGTTCAGAGAGCTGGAATTAGAACCCACAACCTTGTGTGCACAAGGCAGTCTCTCTCACCACTCGGCCATCTTGGCAGCTAAAGTCTTACAAGAAGCGCAACAGGCCATTAGGTTTGCTTGGAAGTTTTACGAACAAGCTCAAATGCTAGCGTTAGAACAACAAAATGGTTCTAAAAGATAATTTGAACAACAACTACATGCGATGTTTTAATTTTTGCAGAGTTTTCTTTAATTTACACATAGACGTAACAAAATGGAAAAGTGAAACTTGACTAAGACGACATTATTTAGCTACAACTGTACACCAACATACAAAAAAGGAAGTTGTCCGACAAAAGTATGTGAACATAGTAAAGATTTTTAAACCAATGGTAACTAACTTCAAATCCTTTAAACGTTTTTCTATTCTCCGTTTGGTTATCACGCATAAATGATCTGTTCGTACTAAGTTATCCAGTTACCAAAATATTTAATGCTCAACAAACGTTTGACGTTTGTGTAACCGAAATTAGATAGGTGACCCCGAATTCAGCCTAGGATTTCGGATAAGGCGAGAGTGTTAAAAGAGCTCTTACAAAATCTTCTAGCCTTACCCAACCCGGTTCGGTATTAAACCGGGATCACCACCCCTAATTTGGTAAAAAACCAGGTTTTCCTGCACTAACGGCCCTCCGCTAAAACCAGAAGTGAGATGGTCACACCAAACAGGGCTTCACTTAAATATATATTAATGCAAATATAAAAACAAATCGTCTAGCTCAACAATACTACGCTACTACTCAGCGCTACACCAATAAACGGCACCAAGATACAACAGTGTACACGAACCACGAAGCCCAAGCGAGAACTGCCACACAACACCAACCAGCCAAGAGACCTCTCAACATCACGTGATTGATCTGCCAATCGCCTTTCGCCACACCGGCCACGTCCACCATCAATTCACGGTGCGTGACGAGAGTTAAAGGGAGCGGTACAATAAAATTAATTGTTAAAGAGAAAAGTGAGTGGAAATCAAAATAACATAATCAGACAGTGCGTGCAAAAATTTATGTTCACTATTAAACCTCAAAATAATTAAGTGCATGTGAAAATCAAATACAATACGAGTGCTAGGAAAACAGTAACAAATAATCAAANGACCTTACAGTTCTTTAGCTTATTTATAACAAACTTAGACCATCCTTCTAAACCACCTTGAACATTTTGGCCCTTTTGTGAAGTAGGAAAAATAAACTTACTTGCGAGAAACCTTCCAAGAAGCAATACATAAATGCAACGTTCTTTGAACGTGCAAAAATAATAAACCAACGTCAAAAACAGAATTATTTGCAATACAGTTCCTGTTACAAAAAGGCCGGCTGCACCTTTCCTTGCAGCACTTTGCATTGCTGAAAAACAGGATTATAACATTCGTTAGATTGAAACTGTACACATAACATTCGAAGTGTAACACAAAGTGATATTTGCAAGTGTCAGTTTAACGGTAAACATGAGGGGACTCAGTCACCAAAAATACAGATGTCTTGGTTACCAAGGGCGTTAGCTTTTAGATTTTGTGTAAGATGCAAAAATGACCGCTTGGCTAAAACAGATGTCAGACATAAACTGGATTAAATGTACGCCAGACAAATGTTTTACTCTTATTGTGAAAAAACAATTTTTGATCCAGTTCGAGGAACCACTTTAAGTAGTCACAGCTATCGGACAAATTGAAATATTGTAATTTTTACTTCCCGCCAAAAATGCCATTTCACTTTGATTATTGGTATACATTTAAATGTAGTAAACTGAAATCTACTCACTTTCTGGAAAGGATTCGCACTGATTCATCTTACAATAAAGAAAGAGCCCCAGGGACGTAGAATTCGGACCTTCTACCCAATGCGGCTCAATAACAGCTACCAATGTAACGCATAACGATGCGATAGCAAGCAACAGATAAACAACAAGAAAAAATACCACACGAGATCGCATTCTTATGACTTCGCAAAGTTCCTGAAAATTTGAAATCCGAAGTATGATATTTACTTTCTGCGGCAACAAAGCAAACACTTTGTTTACCTCCTAATAACAACCATTATCACCATCAGGAGCTGTCTGGAGGCAAAGATGCGTTTTTATACACAACTCTTATACACACAACTTTAATGGCGTTGTTTAGATGCATGTTCTTGAGCTCACTTTCGGTGACTGCATCTAGCACTGTGAAAGATTGCTACTTTTTAAAAACTGACTGCTAAAATTAACTGTTTGATCAAGGCCTTTTTAACCAAGTCGGCAAAAATAAGCCTGTTTTGCCAAACAAAAACAACCATTTTAGGAACATTGTGCTGGCCCTAAAATTCTTTTATCACCCAAATCGAATTTTATCGCAATATAAGAACTGCAACAACCTTGGCTGGTTCATGTTGCCCCAGGTCGTGGTTGCTAAATTGTGCCAAACGCACGCTCCAGTCACTTAAGACAGCGAAATAAACGCTTTTTAAAGATGGTGGAGTTGCATCACCTTCGAACTCGATGCGATCAACTAATAGCGCCTTTACGTTTTTGCGTTACACAACGCCTTAACCTTCCATTGACATTTCAAGCTTTAAAACTGTTCTAGTAAAGTTGTGATGTTATAGAATTTCTTTCAAAAAGCGAAACAACTCAACTCACCCTACAAGAAAGAAAATTTCAGTTTAAAGGACCACAGATCTCATGAGCTTATTCTTGGCAGTATGCTGTTGGTAAGCCTTGCGGACAACATATTAACGATATTCTGCGTACCAAAGAGTGTTTGCTTCGCATATCAGACAACATATGTTTGATGGCAAACAGAGGTAGCGACCCGGCTTTGTTACGATTGTTTCAAAGTTTGTCACTGGTTACGCAAAATGTGGGAGTGGCGAATGGTGCAATGTTTGATCAAGAGATAAACATTTGTTGACATATAAAAAGACTAGTATGGTGCCTAGAAAAGAGAAAGGGTATTCCAATCTCACTATGTCAGCCCTATAAATCTTGCATAATCGCTAATAAATTGGAATAAACAACATTAAACAGGGGTTTCCATAATTGTCCGGTCGAAACCAATAACGCACGACTCATGGACACGACCCAAGAACTGCAGGTAACTAAGAATACAGGCTGCGCGTTCAATCTTTCATGTAAACGCGTAACTGCATTTATACTTGCGGCGTCATGAAATTTTGATCAAAACTCGTAAGAACGATTTGATTGAAGTTGTACCGGTCGTTTAATGTAAAACACAGCTTTATTGTACAATGGCAACGCATATTGCACACGTAAACCGCAACTATTGTATTTAATCTTCCACAAGGTTGGGTAGGGTTTATTTTTCGTTGGTCGTTGTTTAACTATAGCTCCGTTTTTTAACCGGCTAGTATCCCCCCATGTTGTCCAATCCGCAGTCGTGTTACCATTGGCGCCGCTTGCTTCTCTGGCGAGATTCCGAACTTTTTGGCTCTATTTATTTGTCCACCCTAATTGCAAAGGTGCGTCTGCTGCGTCCATTAACCATTGCTCGCTATATTTGTTTTTATTTGGACGTATTTTCAACCGTGAGGTTTTTCAGTCGTTTCCTGTTTCTGTGCCGTCAGTGAAATTTTTTATTTATTTGAAACGAAATTTAATACAATACAATATAATACAATACAAGTATTGCGACATCTATTGCTTTAGCATGAGCTAATGTTAAGCCTCTGTATAAACGTTAAGTCATCGTACTGTTAACGTCATTACGTGACGTGTGAACATATTTATCAGCAAGGCGATAAATCACATCCGCCAAACAGGACCTTAGCTGGGTGACCGTTCGGAACGCTGTCTCAAGAGTTTCAGCGGAGGCACGCGTACTCAAGCGTCCTCTAACGGTGACAGGACTGTGCACACCGGCTTGCCATTGCGTTATTCAGTGTCGGCACATATAGGCATCGGTACGGCGCCGCAAAGTACATGAAAAGCGTTGGGATTGAGTGTTACCTTTTCGCAATGCGCTATTCAGTATTTATTGCAAGTTTAACCAACTAAGTAAAAAATGAGCATATACATTGCTTTGGGTGAGTCGTCGAGAATGTGATAAAAAACTCCCAAGGGATAAGTAAACAGCTAACAGCGCTTCGTCAGCTGGTGTATCGACGAAGAACTATAAACTATTATTTATTGTGATGAATTTATATGTGTACCCACAAGGAACCATCAGATGTTGTGCAAGTTTTCTCACAATCGCGGCTGTTTGCAGGACTGCGATGCAATGGATCTGTGATCGTTTGAACCGTTGCGGACAAACTTACTCCATCAGCTACGATGTTTTGTTTCGTCTGTTTGTTAATCTTTTAATTTTTTTGTTTCATGTTATTTTCAGTACAAGTGTCCCCTAATTTACATAAACTGGTATATTACAAGAATATATCGCATGTCCGAAAATCACCGTGGCGACAAAATGGCATAAAGGATAAGAGTAATTGGATTTTATGCACTATCGACGCTACGCTTGTCTTGCGTTCTTATAGTGGTATGTTTTTCAATCACACTTTTTACTTGAAAAAGTCGAATCACGCTTTTTACTTAAAAAAGTTCTTTAGTTTAAGTTCTAATTTACTAGTTCTATAAACGGCCCCTTGGACTCGATATAAAAATGGGATAAAAAAACTTTATAACTCTTATTTTATAACAGCATAGCTGCAATGCGTTTAACTCCTGCCTACCAATTGGGACCTCCACTCTTTTGAGGTTTATAACGGTCCTGAGGGGAATTTTCGGTTTAATGCTTGTTTTAGTGCAATTGTGTTGCTATGATTTCTCTGTCCGAGCGAGGCAAACTCAATTCAACATTAATGAAAAATATCCATCTAAAATCGTTGCATTTCTAGGTTTTATAATTTCGTCATTACAGGTGACTCACCGCGAAAGGTCTAAACCAAACCCAAACTTTAAAAATGACCTTAATCAATTACACCACGATTTTAAGTGAGACGGAGCACGTTATTAGTTGTCACTTGATACACAGTAACGCCGATCAACTTGCGACAAGTCGTTCAATTTGCTCATTATTGTACTCTAACGTTCTAACACCATCCTGCACCAGCAATGGCTTGCGGGCAGGACGCTGGCCAAGATGTAGCAGCAAATTTGATTCATGAAAACCAAGTTCTCAGTTTCAGCAACATGAAGCTATGTCTAGTTGGGGCTGTAGCAGGGGTTATTGGACTTGTCGTTTTTAGAATCTTTGAAGCCCAAGGTATTGCATGGATAAAAATTTAACACTGATCTAACAAATAAAGGCAAAAAGTGAAACTGTGTTGCGTAAAACAATGCACAGTATTTCCCAAGCCATATAGAGTTTTAATCCTACAGCATAGGAAAGGGATCTTTCACTGGACATGGATACTTGAAGCAGAATAACTGGGGCCCGATAGTGTTTAGTTGGATTTCCGCTGTTCTTAATTTAAGTGAATTCCATATAACTTTTTAACGATGTTAGGTGATATACCGTCTTATCTGCTGAAAAAGGTCACGCTATTGTTTTTGTTTTGTGCNAATTGTCTTGTTTGTCAATGATTGTCTAAGTGCTGCTTTGAAAAAACGATTTTTAAAAGACGCACCCCAAATCTAGCTCTAGAAGAGTATTATGTGTTTTACAAAAAGCAAAGTTCCGGGGGATTACTCTGTTTGACTAGTTACTTTATACATCCTTTTTGTACAGGAACATACACCGTTGCAAACATTGGCAACCTCATCACTGCAAATCGATACGGTAAAAAGAGTTAAATCTATATCGTTTTTTATTCATTTGGTAATCAAACGCGGTTCAACAATTATAACTATTTGAAAATCCTAACTTAACAACATCATTCGATTCGGACTTTACAATTAAGTTGTTAATGACTTACAACGTACAAAGGTTCAGAAAATCTGTTCCGTATCCACCAAACATGTTTAAATAACAAATTCACAAAGTTGATTTTAACGATAAACGCTATAGAACTCTGCGTTGTGCCGGACTCAACTCAACCCTTCAGACCTAACTCACCGACGATCCGACAGTACTCGTCATGTAACTCGAACAACGTGGAGTTTTCGCCGAGTCGGACACCACTCGACTTTCCGTCTGTATTTCAGTTCATAGAGTCGCATACAATTTGCGGGTAAGTAAATGATTTCTTATATTAAAGTTGAAGACACGTTGGTATATTCCCCAAAGAAGCACACATTAAACGACCAACCCACAGCGCATTTGAGGCTAAAAGCTGCAGAGAAGTTGGATTTATCTGACTTTACACAACATCAAAACAATGGCTTTGGCCAAATTTACTGTAGTTGATAATAGTCGACTAATTTAAAGACTAGGCCTACTTCTGCATTTTCCGATAACTGGTAGCGTATTAAAGTGAAGAAATCCAAAAACGGAAGAGCTATTCATTAGATACTCGGAATTCATTGTAATTGTATCAAAAGCCACCAATTTACCTGCAAACCACCTTTGTGTTTTGTCAAAAACAGAAGTGAGTTTCGGGAGTGCGATACGAGCAACGAAGCAGTAATTACCCAGACCAACCCGGACATAACGCGATGGCCGTATCGTTACGATGCGCTTACCCTGGATGACTCGCCACTAAAATCGGCGATCGGTCTGTGCAACGAAAAACTTTATCCGCCTGAGGTCGCCAGTAAGTTGGAATTTTAGTTTTCTTCACTTTTATTTAATTTTAGTTTCGTGATTTGTACTTTGGAGCTTTTCAGGTTTGAACTCCGTATACATATTTTTCTACACATTATGGTTTGTGTTGGAAACATAATTTTTGTCTTCAAATTGTAATTTGAGCTGCCATTTCGGAATTGCAGAGATTGGTTTAGTAAAAAAAAAAATGAGCATACCACCAGCGAACAAAACATCGGTACTGAAAAAAGGGACCTACACTTAGAACCTATATAATTTTAGGTTTTTACATGGAATACATCATAAAACATAGATATCAATTTAAAATTTGTAAATAAGTATTTTTCGTAATAGTTTCCATTTTATAGTCATTAAATGCCTGCAGGCGACTTATTTCATTGTTCCTATCTAACCCCTATGTACAGATTGGTCTCAATGGACCACTTGCAGTGCAACCTGTGGAGGTGGGGAACGAACCAGAGGTCTGAATTGCAATGGAGGAACATGCGCATCTACCACCATTCAAGTGTGTAATACCGACCTATGTCCGTAAGTAAATCACCACATAAATAGTTTTCCAAAATGGTAACAACTTGTGCTTTAGGTTATGTCAGGTGTCGTTGTACACCAGAAAACGATGTAGAAGCGCAGCCAGTAGCAAGCAAGAATGCATAAACCGGTAAAAATTGATTTTGAATTTTCTTCTTGTGACTAAAGCGACCAAACAAACAAACTTTCCTTTTTTGCACCGCCCTTGAAGCCGAATACAGATTCTTTAACTAGACAAAGCAGTTGCTTGTGCCACTAAATGTAGCAAAATATACAGTTGCATCACATACAAATTAACATGATAGATAGCGATACTATATAGAATGCGCTTGTTTGTTTAATACTCATGTACATTGCAGAGGTTGCTGTTACGAAGCGGGATTTTGCTACAGACAAGGTTCGTCACGCGAAATATGCAGGATTAAGAACAAACTTTGACCAACGTCTACAGTTTTGTATTTAAGTTTGTTTGGTGCATTTAAACATTCACTGCTTGATATCTGTCATGAAATACCAACATGTTGCAAAAAAAACTGTTTGCAGGAAGCCTAAGCTTTATGCAGTTCACCCCTTCCGTGCAGCCCAATGCCCCGTTCGGTGGTGAACCGGGCTTTCCCGGGTCCAACGTAATAAGATGCGACCGTATATTACGCGGAAGAAGGTGTATGGGGGGCACAGTCAGCAGGTAACTAACCTCCTTAGAGGTCGTTTTTAGCTTTATTATCTATTCATAACATAAAACAATAATTTGATTCCGAAATTGATCCATTTTAAAGATAACCGCAGTGTGTGTGAAATCCTCACTTCAAAAATAATAAAAATATCATACATATCTGTTACAAATATCACAGCTGCTGCACTGAAGTCTTTAAACAAGTGCCAGTATATGTGTTGTTTTTTTTGCAGAGTGAAGTGTGCGAGGATCGGGTGTTGCTGGGATCGTGTGACAAGCACTTGTTACCGCGGTTCATACAAAGGTAAGTTTAACCATCGTTTATGTCCTGGAAACTAAATGTCTAAATTGAATAGTTCCTGCACAGGTTTGCATATTATTACAGCTAAATTTGGTATCCTGTTCTTTAAGCCTCCCAGTCTGTGTTTCAATGCCTTGCGATAAAAGTACATTGGGTTTGTTTAAAAACAAAAAAAGCATACCCAAACTAACAGTGTAGGTTTCGAAGGCTTTTCTGGTTTAATAACAACAGCGTAACTACTGTTTTTTGTTTGCAGCCTCTGGTTTGGTCCCAATTATGTGTTTTTTTTTCAGTAACTCGAGTTCGAGACTCTTGTCCGCCAGGATTTAGCAACCCACCACGATGCGACGGTTTGTCAGTTGAAATGTATGAGTAAAATCATTTCCAGTTTTATAACATCAAGGCTCACTAAGCCCAGAGTTTCTAGTTTCATAGAATAGTTGA
>QXVZ01004868.1:0-14424 GCA_008931825.1 Phallusia fumigata
GAAATGTCACTTAAACATTATCAGTTTGCTCCACTATCAACGGTTGTATCCAATCATACTCTGTGGAATACAAACAAACTCTTACGATCTAATTTTGACCAACAGAAAAAAGATAAAAACGTTTGGTTAACAGCGGATCAGGCAAAACGAGTTCAAACCAATTAACATTGGGGCGAACAGTAAATAACTAAACTACGTTGAAGGTTCACAGCCCCGATTCGGAAGCCCACCAGGTATTCAACAACAATGCAAATGTAAGTTAAAGAATAAAGTGAAATCTTCAAACTCTAAAGTTGTCCATTCATTACTCATTGCTCAAGCTTGACAAATAAATTTCGACACAGACAAATTTCCGAAACTTTACAGTGCATAAACCATGGTAGCTACATTATTAGCAAGTTACACCAACACCTAATAACAAAATATTTCGACAAATATGTAACAGGCATTTAAATATATCACTCATTCAGAAAATTAGGCAAAATAACAAGCGATTTTAACAACAAACAAATTTATGGCTATGACCCCAAAGCTACGGACTACATATAGACAACAAACATTGAATGATGCAAATTAAAAGTATAAGACTGTTTCTCGTTAATGCAAATATATTGCTTGATTTAACATTATCGAAACTATCATTTTGTTCATATCCAAAAAATAACACCTGCTTTACGTTTAGATTACTATTGGAGCAGTTTGTCGTTGTTCTTTAATCACGTGATACAAACTAGGCAGATGTGTTGATGTTTTATTTCTATGTTAATTTCAATTTTTTCGCAATTGTTTTCGAAAAATGTTTTATTTTTTAATTTACACAAATTTAATTCTTATAACATCGCTCCCAACTAGATTATAACGCCAAAAGAACATGCATCTGCGACTTTCTTCATGATTTATTGTTGTTTTACTGTTTCATTTTTCCACTTCAAAAATAGATGGTCAAAAGTATTCTCTTCATTGATTATGCCGCAGCACTCCCCGTTGCGCTGCTTACTCCACTAAAATTCGACTGACAAACATCTTAATATTGTTATTTTTTATTTACAGTGTTCTTTGACTTTACCAGATTTCACTGGATATTTCCAGTTGTGTAATAACATTGGTGGCACAGTTGGCATCAAAACTCTAAAAGACACGAAGAATTTGCAAAGTTACCAGATTGTTATGATTTTAAAATGCCTTCTGCGTGCATCAGGGTTGATTGAAGGGCAGATCCTACGCCCAAAACATCCACAACAGTGAACGTAACACACACTGTGTCACAGCACACTAACTGGAACAATATTTGTCAGTCTTCTGGTGTGAAACTTCCCGTTCAGTTGTGTGGCGAGACCGTTTAGTTGCACAACCTTCGAGACTGGATGTTGCTGACTAAAATCCAGCAACTGCTCGAACTGGTTCAGGTAAGGAAAGTTGTGATATACCAGACCAACCGGTGTGAACATTGTTGAAGCGTCCACGAATTTTGTCTGCATCAGTTCATAAGACAGTCGACAAACCTGAATAAATATTGGAAACAATCATATTTGTCTAAGCAGTTTTGAACAGCATATGCAGGAGTGTGAATGCTTATTACGCCACCTATGTTGCTGAGCACCTCGTGGTTGAAAGGTTGTGGGTTTCATTACCGCTTCGGCATAACACGTGAATCATAAATCGTTAATTAAAACTTACGTTGGAGTTTCCGTCGCAAACCAGATGAGAGCACTTAGACAATATGTGGATATCAACCAACAGACCGAGCAAACCTTCCTTCTCTGATCTCTTCCCTGGATTTTCTGCCAACTTCGTCGCGTTGGAATTGTTGATAAATTCAAATCCTGGATATCTGCGAAAGTTTCAGAAAGTTTTCATAAATTTAAACAGGTTCAACCGGTTTTTGGCAAGTTAATTTCAACTTGCCCTTTGCTTAACGCTTCGACAGTTTCTATGTTGTCGGTTCCGAGAAAAATTCGTTTTTTCTTCAACGGCTTTAGGCCTTTGAGACCTCTTCGCTGGTTGAAAATATCAAACCACGTCATGACGACCTTCATGTACTCGTCATCCGCGTGTTTGTATCTAAAGTATTTGTCTGTCCGACGAATGTGCAATCTAAAATAAAAAAGCGTTTGACCTTTTCTGGTTTTTACCTCGAGGGAAAGTCAATCTTTTTATTTCGGGTCTACTCACAACACTTAGTGAAGGTAAACTAACCAACAATGATATTTTTGCAGGCTGTTTTGCACAAAACCAACAAATGATTAAAGCAGCTTGCGACAGTTTCATTGAAATTTAACTCTTTACACCATGATTAAGCGGGCTCAAACGTTAGGNTCAGAAAGTTTTCATAAATTTAAACAGGTTCAACCGGTTTTTGGCAAGTTAATTTCAACTTGCCCTTTGCTTAACGCTTCGACAGTTTCTATGTTGTCGGTTCCGAGAAAAATTCGTTTTTTCTTCAACGGCTTTAGGCCTTTGAGACCTCTTCGCTGGTTGAAAATATCAAACCACGTCATGACGACCTTCATGTACTCGTCATCCGCGTGTTTGTATCTAAAGTATTTGTCTGTCCGACGAATGTGCAATCTAAAATAAAAAAGCGTTTGACCTTTTCTGGTTTTTACCTCGAGGGAAAGTCAATCTTTTTATTTCGGGTCTACTCACAACACTTAGTGAAGGTAAACTAACCAACAATGATATTTTTGCAGGCTGTTTTGCACAAAACCAACAAATGATTAAAGCAGCTTGCGACAGTTTCATTGAAATTTAACTCTTTACACCATGATTAAGCGGGCTCAAACGTTAGGCAGCTATTTTAGGCGTGCAGTGTATTCTTTTACTTGCGCAGTTTTACACAAAAAAATGGATTCCTGCAATACTTGTGGCGGAACTTACCCAAGTATAGGAGTTGAGAAGTTGATCTTTTTTTCGACTTGTTCAATTTCGAGAAGTAACTGAACTGTGGGTCTCATAATGTACTTGACAATTTGACCTTGAAACCAAGCCACAGGAAGCCCATGGAAAGACTGGATGTGAGGGGCGACATCCTGCGGGAGAGCGTCAGTTGGCAAAATACCCGCATTTATTTTGTGTTGTATCATGAAGGCTACAAGTTTCTTCGACGAAGCTGTAATACACAAGTGACAGGTTTGACTTTTATTAGTTTGTTTTATAGCACATAGACTGTTAGCCTAAAAAGATCTTTTCCTGCTTATTTCGCAGTGGCGATCAACCAAGATATATTGACCAATCGCGTTCGTCACGTGTTGTATCAAGTTACGTGTTTTGTTATTTGTTATTTTTTAATAGTGGGACAGGCTGAGGAAATTTAAATATTATGCTTTTTCTTTATATTGCTTAGTGTTTGTCAATACAAAATAAAAAAATTACCTGATTTTCCATCCCACAGCGGCAACCGATTAACTGTTGCTGGATCCACTGAGCATTTGCTTCCATTCATCAGAACGTCTTTATAGTGATTGCCGAGTTTGTAGTGAAACAAGACAACTCGATTTGTGGCAAGCCCGATGTTGTAGCAGGCCGCCATGTGATGAACCATTCCACCAAATCCAAACCAGTTTTCCATGATACAAACCATCTTTTTCGCTGTTTCGCAATTATCAGGATTCTGCAATGGGAGAAATACACACACTCAACATGTTACTAATTACATGCCGCACGTTTAAAAAACAAAAAGAAAAATGTGTCAACTGTATGCAGACCATACAAAGTGTGTTTGAAAATGTATCCATAGTCACCAATTTAACAGATAGCTATTGTATAAGGGAAACAACATTCGCGTGTGTTAAGATGCTGGAAAGGGATTAATTGATGTGCCATTAAATGTAACCTTCAACTATTTTTTACCTGCAACTGTTGCAGTCGATTTTGTATCTTTACCGAGAGCTCATCCACTTCCACTCGTTGGGTGGTTTCCCTAATTTGTGTTATTTCATCGACGGTGTTGAGAAGAAAACTTAAAATCAAAAACAAAAGTATTAACATTAGCCTGATTAAAACCAACACCAACAAACAAAAATTTAGAAATGGGTTTTGCTGCAATGTATTGAAAACAAATCGAATCAACAGAGATAAATAGTTGAAAGCGAACCACGTGTGTCGAAACAATTCATCGCGCCTGGGTGCCTCCGGAATTTCAAGGCAATTTATCAGCGCCGCACGTGTTAAGAACGCTGTGTTTGGGACTGGGTGGAACAAAGTTTGCAGTTAGTTGGTAGTTGTCATTGAAAAGCAAAAACATGAGTTTATCAGCAGTCGTGACTGTGTGGATAGTAAGGCCTCGTTTTAGGAAACCATTTAATACGAGAACACATAAGCATGTTTAAACACGTGAAACGGTTACAGTAAGTTAAATTTACCTCGTTCTGGCTTGAAATTCATTCCTGTCGTTTTCATTTGTTGCTTGGTCGCTGAGCCGGAGTTTGAGGTTGAAGAGTTCGGTGTGGATGTTGAAAAGTAACTCTGGCTCTTGAGGTTCTGGAAAGACAAAACTCCGAACATGATAAGTAAGCCATAAAATGTAAATGGAACTTCGGCATAAAGCTAAATTGCTGTAGAGACGAGAGAAGTCAATCTGAACGCACCTGCAACAACCGATGACGTCGGTCCTTGTTGGATGAATCGTTTGTGGAGTTTGTTGATTAGGGGGTTCCCCTCTTCCCTACATGTGCAAACAAAGTGCAAGTCAAGAGTACAAGATCAAAGTCTTAAGTAACTTTTTAACACAATATTGTTGTTTGCAGGCAATTTAAGTTTTGGATGTCGTCTAAAGAAACATAACCAAACTACCACCAAAATAAATTCAAAATATGTTCAAGTAACACTGATGTCCACTTACCGAATCGTGTACCATGGAATGATCGAGAAAGCTCCCAGCGTGACGATGAGCACAGTGCCACGTACAATGCTACAACCTGACTGCCGTTTCATCTGTGTTCTACTCACGTCACCGATCAACAGGAAAATTCAGCCTTGAGGTAATTTAAGTTTTTCTCTGATTTGGCCCTTGTACGCAATTGTTTTAGTACAAGTAACATTTAACTTGTTGCCGAAACTTTAACTTGACTCTGATAGTTAGTTACAGGTGTTCTCATTCTTACAAGGCTACGAAACCCACAGACTAAAGTACATCATCTGTGTTAAGGCCGTGCATCGTCAATCAGACTAACTTTGTTAATCAACAGTCTGTCGCTGCCTGAAGAATACTGCAGCTCTCCTGTAGATTGAAAATCAGCGTTTTTTTTATAAAACCGTGTTGTTTTGCGGAAGTTCTGTTGGTCTGCGCTTGTCGGAATCGAGCAAATTGATTTTTCACACACAACCACTTCCCTTCTCGCCTGCGTGAAATTAGATGTCAGCCAATCTATTAACTCTGATACCACAGAGCTCATGTGAAAATGGAGCACGTGTTTATGCTGTAGGTTAATAATAGATTCTTGAGAGAGATGTTCTCCCACAGCGAAATTGGGTTTTAAAACCTGCGGAGGAGTGTGCGCCACCTAGCGATCCTCAACAAGACCCCAAAAGCGTAATTATTTCACCCCGCTCAATTTATTGAACTTTTGCATTCCTGGAGCACAATTCATGGAGCTTGGGCAAAGTACTGAACTGACGAGGCTGTTGTAACTAACTATGAATGATTCTTTTCTAAAACGTTAACAACATTTTATTTCACTACATCAGTGCAACGTACGGCATTTTTAATCAGTTTTATTAAGTAACTTAATTTTCAAATATCCGGACCGGTACAGTATTTGTGATTCTCTCCCAGTAGTAGCTCTCATCCAGTTTCGCCGATATCGGTGCGAGTTTTACAAATTTCGGTTTGAAAGTCGAGTTATCTTCACTCGATCTGGTGTAATCCAGCAACCCTCTGAACCTGTTCAACGTGGGGAAGTTGTGGTAGACGAGCCCAACCGGTGTGAAATTTGATGACGCGTCGACTTTTCGCGTCTGCATCAGTTCGTAGGCAATCCTGCAAACCTGAAAAACACAGGTTTTGTAGCAAAGCCGTATTTTGCACCGAAATTTATAATTTTATTTCTTAATCCTTGCATACAGTTAATCTAAACAAGTCTTATTTTACAGATAGCGTTTTTTTCACTTTGTTTGGGTCGTAGGCCTTGTTAAATATGCAGAAACAAAAGCTGAGAAATCCTAAACTAACCTGTTATTACCTAATGATACAAAAACTGTTTGCACGAGCTTTAANGTAGCAAAGCCGTATTTTGCACCGAAATTTACAATTTTATTTCTTCATCCTTGCATACATGTTAATCTAAACAAGTCTTATTTTACAAATTTGCAAATAGCGCTTTTTCACTTTGTTTGGGTCGTAGGCCTTGATAAATATGCAGAAAAAAAGCTGAGAAATCCTAACCTGTCATTACCCAATGATACAAAAACTGTTTGCACGACCATTAAATTTACTTCTAAAGCTTTCAATTTTCACCCACAGAAGCATTTCAACCTTACATTAGAATTGGCGTCGCAAACGAGGTGGTCGCATCTCGACAGCAGCTTCATATCAACGATAACTCCCAGCAAACTTTCTGATGTTGATCGTTTCCATTTCTTGTCCGATAATTTCGTCGCCTCACTGTTGTCAAGGAAACGGTAGCTGGGAAACCTGAGATGAATCGACATCTTTGGTTCACGTAACAATTTATATTAACTAAAAACGAGATATATCCTAAAACACTAGAAGCATTGCATGCAAAACAACTTAGAATTGTGCTCGTAATTATCCGAATGACTTGTTGGGAAGTCGGTAATTTGGCCCAGGGATTTACTGCAAACTTTCTTTCTTAGGAAAACACAAGCGACCGAGCAGTTTCTTAACAATTGCAGTTTCTTATATATTTACTGTCACATACTTTTTCCATTTTGAACTTCACAACCCACAATGCTAGCGTCTACCTGCTTCTTAATGTTGCAGCAACTCCTGTATCTTCGGTTGCGACAAAAACTCTTCGCTTCTTCAGCTGAGGTTTTCCTTCCAAAGCAAGTTGTTGCTCATAAACATCGAACCACGCCGCCACCGGTTGCATGTATTCGATGAAGTCGTGCCGATGAACTTTCGGTTTGTCCGTTCGCCGTACGTGGATTCTGTGAAATTTGAATCTTACGCAATTGTTCGTAGTTTGGTTAATAGAGCGCCTGTCCGGCAACGACATGGGTTGTGGGTTCGACTTTGTTTAACCCTAAGCAGCCAAGCAAGCACATTAAGCCAATATTTCCAATCAGGAAATGTCAGTTACTAACAACCAAAAATCGCATTATCAGGGTCATCGTGTGCTCACCCAACAATAGGAGATTCAATTCCAATCATGTTTTCAAGTCTTTCCATCTCCGCTTCCAGTCCACCAACAGGCCTGAGTATGTATTTCATGATCTGACCCTGCCACCAAGCGACGGGAAGTCCATGGAAAGTTCCGATCTCCGCAGCGACATCTTGCGGAAGAGCGTCGGTGGGAAAAGGACTTTCACTTCGTAGAGTGTGCTTCATATTGTGCGCTACAACCCTGGTGTTTGAACTCATAGCGTCTGAAACAGATCTTAATGTCAGAGTTGCTTGATTGCAATTTGTTTTTATATCGATGTGCACAGATGTTAAATCGGGATATAATGGGACAAAGATTAACTTTGGATGACATTTGTTTCTGGTTAAACAAGCCCAAATGTTTTTCTACACACGTTTTTGTGTTCTTGGTAAATAAACCACTTCCTTGCAAGAAGCTGTTTGGGCCACAAAACTGTAAGTTTACAAACTATTGAAATATAATCAAACATTCGATATTTTTTAAAAGCTAAACACATAGGAACGTCTGGTTCCCCGTTGACGTCACAAACTGTACAAAGCTCTGTGACGTCAGTAAATCCAGTCAAATTTCCCAAATCCCACAACCCTGGTGATATAATTATTATTTACATATGACGGATAAATGCGAATTTATACTTGCGTTTGGTTTTCCATTCCAGGCTGGCAACTCGCTTATCTTGTAACTTGACCTTTGACACGGCGACGAAGGTCGGATGACCGAAGAGTATATATCCCCGAACACATAATGTACGACGAGCGTCCTCTTGGTTGCGAGCGCAAGGTGGTAGCAGAGAGCAAGGTGATGACACATACCACCGAAACCGTACCAGTTGTTGAGAACACACACAAGTTGTTTCGCTTGCGAACAATCACTTGGGTTCTGCGAGACACAAATAACTTCATTCATGAGGGAACAAAATCGCTGTAAAGTACTTTTATGATGTATTTAGAGGATAGTTCGCATTTCTGTATATTTGTCTTAGATAGACGGAACAACTTCGCGAATTTACAGTCACTGCCTAACTATATGTTTTATTGCAATGAAACTTATGTCATGGGTTTTGAATTTGTTTTGAATTCCAGCAATGGGTGAAGAACTTCAACACGAACACGTTTAAAACCATGGATACCGTTTACCATGGTTTGATACTATTAACATAATAACTGCTAACGTATATTGTCGTATACCTGCAGCTCACTGATCCGATTTAGAATATCCGATGAGAGGTCGGCGGCTCGTTTTTCCTCCTTTTTTGACTTCATGGCGGTTATTCGATTTACCAAGTTAATTACAACACTGTAAAGATAAACGACAATTCATCACCAACTATTGTTCGATGATAATTACCGAAACTCGCGTGTTTACTAACTACGAAGTTTCTGTTGTAAGGGAAACATCGTTACTGCTGAGTGTTGTGTGCAGCGAATAATCATCTGCGTTCAACAGTTTTGTGCTTGTGGGAGAACATTAGCATTCGGTCTCCCAAAACAACAACATTAGTAGATATAAAATGGGGATTTCGACGATTGCACATCCCAACAAAAGGTTTGCTCGTCACAAACTTCGGGTGCAAAAACTCCATATAATTTTGCTCCAGTTACCCAGATACCCCAGACACCCCCGATACCCCAAGGCTCAATGCAGCTTACACCAGACAGCAGCAAGATTTCTAAAATACTTGATTTGTTTGGATTCTTTTTTCTACCTCCTGCATGAAAGTTAACGAGGTCCCAGCAAAGTTTAACTCACTTGATACGCGAGTGCATCGCCATCTCGACTTCACTTGACTTCAACTTGCTTCTCAATCTTTCATTTAACTTTGCGAGTTCCGTTGTGAGACGGTAGACAAGTCGGGACTTCCCCTGACCTGAAACCACACAGCACCGGTTTCTGGAAGTTTCAAAAACAGCTTTACATAAAAATCTTTTTACCCTCGTACTGGGATAGAAAAGTTGTTTGTCGGCGTCGGATCCCATGACTTACATGGCTGAGTTGTGATGATTTCTTTATTACCCTTCAAACATACAGAATGATAGCTAATACAACAATATTGTAACACATGAAGAGCAGCTACAACGTTCCCAAATGAATGAAATAAAAACAACAATTAGCAACAATTTCATAAATAAAGTTTGTGCTGAAAAAGGCATCAATGACTAAAAATACAAAAAAAACAAAGTTTACTGCAATGGTAACAAATTGCAAAAACAGAATAACACAACACAGAACAAAAAACATCACATGAGATTGTAACTACAAACCTGACAGCCCAAAACTCAACCAAGATAAGAATTGTCCCCGCGCTCAAAAGAACAATAATCGATTTTGTGACGAAACTTGTTTTTCGTTTTCCCTTTCCCCGCTTGCCTACAATCTTCGGTTGTTTCATCACAACTCGTGACGTCACGTCCAATCGTCGGTGCATCAGCCGCTTTTATTCGAATCAAAACGCTTCCACAACCCTTTTCAACACGCTGCTATGTTTAAACTTAGGTAACCTGTAATAGAAATTAGTTTTTCACTAATGCGTAGGTTTGACCCTGTACTAGCCACATTAGGTGAAACGCACTTATCACTGTGCAGGCTGCGAAACGAGTATTGCGCTTTTAAATGTTTGACTTAGCTTTATTAACATTGACGCTGTATTTCGTGTTTTAATAGATGCTATCAAACATTTCGAGTTGACTAAAAACAAATGCGGATGAAACGCAAAAAGACTTGTAAACAAACAGAGGAAGCGGTGGTTGTGTATGTGAACATAAGCTCGTGAGAATATAAGAGAAGAGCAAATACATAAAAAACACACAGCGGAATAACACGGGATGCAGTGGTCGTATTGGTGCGTTTTTTATGTGCGAAAAAGTCGGCGAAATAATTGCCCAGTCGTATGATAATCAATAGGCTGCAGTAAATATACACACATTTGTGTCGCAAACTTGTATCGACCGTAATTTACCTGTGACGTTTCGAACTTTAACTAACAAAATTGACAAAAACGAAATGACGTCACTGTCATTTACATCCGGGACTTCATGCCTCCAGCAACGACAATCGTTTCCCCGGTGATGTAACTTCCCTCGTCGGAGCAGAGGAGCGAGACGATCCCTGTGCACTCCTCCGGTGTCCCCTTTCTCCGCAGAGGAACATCCCGGAGCAGAGTCTCGGTGGCAGCCGACTCAGTGACAGGATCTTGCCACAAAGTCTTGCTGAACTTCGTTGTGATCAAACCAGGCGCGATACAGTTGATCCGGATCTTCTTCTCCGCCAGTTCCGGAGTTAGAACCTTGGTTAAGCTCACCAGAGCCGCTTTGCTCACTGAGTAAATCCCAAGCAGGTCATAAGCCGCGAACGCAGCTATGGACGAAAGGAGAACAATGGATGAGTTGGAGCGATTTTCCATCAGAGGAACGCTGTCTTTGATCCATTCGAAAGTTGATTTCACGTTCAGATCAAACATTTTGTCATAAGCAAGCTCTGGCGTTTTCAGAGTTGGACCAAAGTGTGGGTTGATTCCTGCGTTCGCGATGAAGATGTCAAATCCTCCGTGAACTCTCTGCACTTCCGTGAGCAAACGCTTGCGGTCATCCGTTTTACCAGCGTGGCAAGAGTATCCCGACACTTTGATGTTTTCATCCTGCAGCTTGTGAACTGCTTCGTCGACTTTCGATTGTTTCCTGCTGCTTACAACCACATGCGCTCCGTCCGTTCCCAACCTGCAAGTTACACGATGCAGTAAATGATACAAGTTGAGATATTAATTTATTATGAAATGTTACTTGGAAAAAACAGTGATTGTCGATGATCATGTTGCCTGTTAGAGTGCCAGATATTGTTTATTATAATCACTCTCAGTTGAAATTATTCTGCANCATCCTGCAGCTTGTGAACTGCTTCGTCGACCTTCGATTGCTTCCTGCTGCTTACAACCACATGTGCTCCGTCCGTTCCCAACCTGCAAGTTAATGATACAAGTTGAGATATTAATTTATTATGAAATGTTACTTGGAAAAAACAGTGATCGTCGATGATCATGTTGCCTGTTAGAGGGCCAGATATTGTTTATTATATTCACTCTCAGTTGAAATTATTCTGCAACTCTTGTAATGTAAAAGAGCAGGCTTAAGCATAACATTGCAAATTTCACGCAACAACGTATCCTGAAAAATCGTAACATATGCACAATGCAAACTGACGATTTTTTTNATTCTGCAACTCGTAATGTAAAAGAGCAGGCTTAAGCATAACATTGCAAATTTCACGCAACAACGTATCCTGAAAAATCGTAACATATGCACAATGCAAACTGACGATTTTTTTTAAAAATTCCTATGATACCAAGTAAACTATTGTTTGTTTTTTAGGTGGATATTAATCATGATTTGATTTTTGACATTTTCAAAACTGCGCTCCCACCTCTGGGCCATAGCCAGCCCGATTCCTTCTGTGGAAGCAGTTAAAACCGCAACTTTCCCATCGAGCTTCCCGTAAATTCGTGCTCCAGTGCTAAGACGGCGAAGTTGCGTCAGAGATTTGATCATTTTTATCGTCAAATTGGAATTGTGAAAAATAAACCAATAGGTAGGAAATGCTCAGAAGAAATTAAAGTCTGAAAAACAAGTTGCCATTTTAAGACTTTAACTATCAAAACCGACGCTTACTATTCTCAACTAGTCCTTTGCAAAACCTTGTCGTCGTGGTTTTAAAAAAACTTAACAGTATCAGAAACCGCGGGTAACACAACTGTACATGTCTGGTTGAGATAGAGTTGCTTATATAAGGAAGCTTTATAGAGAAATTACCACAGTAGTGGGGTAATGAAACCACCTCAAGCAAAGATGGCTCGGCCAACATCCGTGAAATGCTTGCAGTCTTCCTGTGACGAGAACTATCAATTATCCCAACTGACGACGTGTAAACTACGCAAGAGTTTATTTCAGTGTCAGACTTTCTATAACGTAAACAACCGAGGCAGTAGTACTCAAGTGGAAATCCCCAACATCAGTTACGTCACAACTGACAAATGTTACATGTGTGGAGGGAAATACGTCGCGTCCATGTTTAACCACGAACTACATATGTGAAGCCAACACTCAAGTATACATCCTGCAAAAGCTCGAATTCCAAGTCACCTCAATGCAAGTTCTCAGTCCTTTCGTTCACTGCTACTTGAACTATAAGCTATGTGCATGCAGGTTTTGCGCTCCAACACTTCCTTAAGAAGATGGGAAAATTAACGGAACAGTCGAAATGTTCAGTAAAGATTGATTCCCGCAACTAAGCAACAGGGATAATACACAACAGCTATGAGACCGATTACATTTGTACCTGAACGTCCTGAGGAATATTTCCTGAATCCTGTTGGAAGAGCCGATAAGCATATAGACCAAAGTTTTTCTTGTGTCATTACAATTTTTGACTAAAGCCAAGAGTTGGGTAAAACACATATATGCGCCGAGTCTTGTGACGTCAGATAATTATTGCGTAACAAAAAATGCCAACAGTTGTTTTACAACCCTAAATAACAGAAAGGCTATTTAAACACACACTTACAATAGATGATTTATTCGCGAGCACAACGTTACTGTGAGGTCATAATAGAAAAGCGGACGAGGAACAAGGAAATAAGGAAACGAGAAATGCAAGGAATTAGAAACTGATCAAAGAATAAGAAATTTACAGCAAATTTCCTACAAACTGGAACTGACAATGTATTGTGCCTCGTTTCCAACGACAGTAAGTTAACAATGAGAAGGAATATATATTTCCGTCTCGTTTCGACAGACCACATTTACTGGCAAAACTTTAGTTATTCTTCGCATGTGGTTATTGAAATGCGCCAAAGGTCTCCATGGATTCCTTTCGGGAACTTGTTCTTTCGTAAAATTCAGCACCCGCTCGAACGGCGTCACATATGGAACGTTGTGATAAACTTCACCAATCGGTGTGAACATCGTGGAGGCGTCGACGAACTGGGTTTGCATCAGTTCGATGGCAACACGGCAAACCTACATGTTAAATATGTCGGTTGTTCGCGGTTCAAAGGTCAAAATCAGCACAAAACTTTTTATTTGTAAATATGACAACAAATGTGATAGAATGTTTGAGGAGAATCAAATCCGAGAGCAAGGAAGCAAAACAAAGTGACGATACAACATAGTCTTTATTCCTATGTTTTCTATATCAGCTATACGAAAGGTCCCAAGCTATATGAAGCCTCNTCAAATCCGAGAGCAAGGAAGCAAAACAAAGTGACGATACAACATAGTCTTTATTCCTATGTTTTCTATATCAGCTATACGAAAGGTCCCAAGCTATATGAAGCCTCCTCTCTTCAAATTTAGCTGGTATCAAAGAGTTGAGAAATGGGCATGTTTTTATATTGTTTGAAAACATGCTACCTTTAAATTTTTATTAACATTCTTGTAATAATTAGGAATTTTTGCTTTTGGGCAATTAAAAAAACATGGAGTAAAAATGTTTCAGTCCCTGCGCTGTCATGAGCTGTAGCTCATTCAACTTTTGCCTAAATCTACTGCAGTGCTTTGGATTAAAAAAAACTTACGTTTGAGTTTCCATCACACACAAGATGTGAGCACCGCGACAGGAGATACATATCCACCATAATTCCAAGCAATCCCTTATTTTCATTTCGGTTTTGTTTGATTTCAGCAAACTCTGACGCGTCCAAGTTGTTGATGAATTCGTATCCACCATAGCTGCAAGGTAGAAAAAGTCATGTTTAGTAGCAACACTGATATATACAACTTGAATCCAATGAATGAACTGCATACGGCTAATTGTAAATTGCATTTGGAGTTTGTTGGTTGGCATAAGTTTAACCACCAATGGTCACTGGGTTGGAATAGTCCAGCTCAAGTTGAGATTCGAACCACCGACCTTCGCCAAGTAAAACAAACTATCAGTAAATTGAAGAAATGAAATAAAACAGTTGAAAAATGCAAACGTAATTTTTTCAACATTGCGCAGCTTTTTCCGACTGGGCGATTTTTCACAAGTTATTATCTCCCTGAAATTGAGTTTAATCAAGTGAAACCAACTCGACTCTACCCACTTCTCTCGAAATGTTTTAACTGTTGCT